>PVKZ01003094.1:0-159529 GCA_004027375.1 Macroglossus sobrinus
CATTAAGCTTAAGACTGATGTGACACATTAAAGTGAAGACATCCAAGTGTGGAGCTCAGAATCTAGACTAGAAATATAAAAGAGGGAGAAAAGAACACTCAGAGGATGTGTATGGCGGGAAGGGGCTGGGGGGCAGCAGAGGGGAAGGAGGCAGCCAAGGAGATGTTGCATTACTTTAACAAATGATGCTATATTAACAGAAATGTATTTTCAGAGATTGAAACACAGTGGGTCCTTCTATAGTGATGATGATGGGATGCAGCACGAAGACCACCTCTGCCAGCTCACCAGGGAGAGGAGCTTTCTGCAGCCTGAGGTGGGCATGAGGATGACGGCCGTCCACCCAGCCCATGAGGACTGCCCAATGCCGTGCTCCACACTTCACACCATGTTATTGTTATTGCATTCAGTCCTCACTGCACGCTTCCAGGCAGTAATTACCATGGGGAGCGAAGAAGTTACTTGCCCAGGTCCAGTGGCCAGCAGGAAGCCAGTCAGGATTCCAGCCCATGCCTCTTGTGGCCCAGGCCCATGAGCACAGTTTCAGAACACACAGTCTGTGGTGTGTCTGAATTCATAGGGCAGAGTCTATACAGGGTCTGCAAGGAAATCTACCTAAAAGAATCCAGAAAGAGCAATTTTTTGAACAGGTTAAGCCTGGTACCATGTCGATGTGCTTCAGCTGTGTTCAGTATTAAGCTGGTCTGTTATCAAATCTGTTTCTCCTCTCATAATTTTAGTAATTCTTGTCTCTATCTCAGGTCTATTTTGCTCCCACCATTCATAGGTTCTCTTCTATTCAGGTTTCAAGTCTTCTTTCTCCACAACTACATTACATGACCTCTGCCCTACTCTCTGGTCTGTCTCCTATATCTGCTTCTCCATCTGCTTTTTCTTTGCCTTATCTTATCTTTTCTAAATCTAACCAGCAAATTACAATTTCTCTCATTTTTCAAGTTTACCATCTTGATGTTACAGTTTTCTTTTTCTAGTACTTCCCATAGTTCTCTAGTAGTCTATGAAGCAAATTCCTGGTGGTGAGATTGAAAGTCATTTATAAATCTAATCTTAGTGGTCTTTGTTAACAAGCAGCTACTATGGACACTGAGGACAAGGAAACACTGCCCTTTCATGTGATGGTCAAATCAGCATCACCACTGTCATCTAATTTCATTTCCAATTAATTTCAAATTTTTCATGTACATCCTCCAAATAAAAGAAACCGAGTATTTTGTTCTATTCTATCAACTCTATCATTCTCTTCCTCTCTGTCTGGAGTGGGATGGGGAGAGCACCTGCTATGGGAAACCCTCCTAGATGGGCAAAGGGTCTTCCCAGACTGCTGTCCTCCCCCTGTGTGGTGTGTGCATGTGTGGGCACCAAGGCAAGTATTTTGAGACTCTCTATTGGCCCCATCTCTCATTCACATCCTCTCCCCTTCTCCCAACAAAAGCCATACATCCTCTCACCAATCTCCTGACTTACTTTTGAAATTATCTGTCTGGGGTGTCTATCTCCATTTAGAATGATGTGAATACATGATTTTCATGTGTTTATCAATGTTTGGGTCAGTTTGTGTTTCTTGTGGGTACAGTCCTATGTGTTTGTGCTTGTGGAACATACTTGTACTGACACATGAACCAATGTGAGCCTAGTTTCAAATGACCTGAAAGAAATATAACAGTAATTGAACATTTGCACATAAGTACACCATACCACATGATAACTGGGGGGAATGATGTGGGATTACCATCAGGATTTTATTTCACATAGGTAAAGAAGGGAGGTGATTTGCACTGTACTAACAACAAACCAGATTATTTATGGGGTCACTTTCAGTGATTGCCTTACAAGTCATATTATGTAAATATTTCTGTCTATGGTCTGACTTGCATATGGTACTGTAATCTCTAAGTTGATAATAGCAGTGCTGAGCCATACTCTCTATAGGTAATGTGAAAAGAACTGCATGGTTGAAAATGTGCATGGTTGAAAAAAAAGAACTGCATGGTTTAAAGAAAGCTGTTACAAAACTTTCTAAAAATCTAGTTCGAAGTGACAAGTACAATGTTGTGTTCAGTTTTAAACTCGGATTCAGTTATCTACTTTTAACCCATTGTCTGTTTTATTCCTTTTACAATAAGAAACCCAAAGCTTTTATTTTACTGAAGTATATGGGTTAATTTTTGTTTTCTGTCATATTCTGTGTACCTTTACAAAATCGTTCAAAATATTCCCTCTGTTATATGAGAATGCTTGTTCTATAAGGAGAAGTCTAGGACAACATTTGGGAAGTAAGAAACCAAACCCACATAGGATTTATTTATCATCTCTTCCCTTCAGTAGAAATTTGCATTCTCCTGGTTTTGCCTAATGATGTTAAGTACGTTGAATTGGGAACACCGCTCAAAGAGGGCATTCATGCAGATTCTGGCTCACAGTTGATCATCTGAGTAAATGACCTCACCTAAAGAGGCTCAGGGAGGCACTTCCTGGAGTTGTCATGACCCAGTCCACAAGAACAGAATCGGGCGAGACCCATTACCTTCACTAAAACGCCGGGTTGGCGACGGAGGAGCAGGCGGGCTGGGCTTTGGCAGTGACGCCAAGAGGTAGCGCTGCGGTAGAAGCTCCGGCTGCCGAGCCCCCGCCCAGCGCCGAGAGTCCCTCATTGGGTCCGCCAGGATCTGCCTGCTCCAGCCCCAGCCGGCTGCCCGCCGGGGAAGCGAACCCATTCAGCGCTGGCTACCCAGTCCCCACCCAAGATTTAAAGCGGGCAAATTTTGTTCTCGAGACCAATGACTTTCGCGTGCTGCCGAGGGGAGAGCAGACGTCCGATTTGGGAGTTTAAGGAGCTGGGCTTGGACCTGGTGACTTTTACTTTAAGCTTTCTTTGAAATTAAACTGGGCTTGAAGGTAAAATCGTTTGGGGGCAGGGTGATTCCCCTCCTCCCTTGCATTTTACAAACTAACCGCTGTAGTGAAGCTTTAGTTTGTTGTGAACTAGAGTTTCCTTCCTTTGTCATTTAGGACCCCAGAAGCTCAAGGCGTAAGTGTTGTGACAAGAGCTCTTTTAACAAGACTAGCCTGTTCTTAGGACTCTTGCTCCAAAATGGAAAATAAAATGGTGAGGGAACCGAAATTCAGTCAAAAACTTACCTCCCATAGATAACTGTCGCTTGTTCTAAACGAATGGGTTGCTAGTCTAAGAAATTCTACCTCCTCATGAAAAGTGTATTCAGACCAATTGTTTCGTAAGTAATTAATGTGATCGACCTTACGATTAAAAAAAAATTGCTCCACGGCCAGCCGACCCCTTCCAGGCAGGGGCCGAGCCCCCACCCCCCAGCCCTCGGGGGGTGGAAATGCCGTCTTCTCTTCCGGGGAAGGGGAAGCTGCAGCACGCTTGAGGGGATGAACAGCAGCTCCCGGCACGGGCTGTCTTTGTGCGGCGGACGGGAGACCGGCTCGGGGTCCGCGGAGAGGGCCAGGGGCCGCCCAGCCTCCGCCCCGCCCCTGCCGGGCCAGCAGCCCCGCCGCGCCTCCTCGCCGGAGCAGCTCTCGGACTCCGGAAAGGGGAGTCGAAAGTCTCTTCTGCGTGCTTTGGACCAGTCGCGGGCTCCGTGGGGCGGAGAGGGGCAGGGAGTCGCTAGGAGGTGAGGGCACTCTGGTTCGCACGGGGCGGAGGCTCCTGGACTTCGGGTCCAAGTGCGCGCTGGGGCCGGGGCGCGAGGCGGGAGCAGACCCCCGGGCGCAGCCGGCCGCCCGGCACGGAGCGCGCGGCCCGGCATCGGGAAGCCGGGGCGACGGTGCCCGCTGCCGCCGGGGCTGCCGGCGGCGGGAGCGCGGCGGGGGAGCGGGGCGCGTTCCCTCTCGGAGCGCCTTTGTTCGCCCCTGCCTGGGGGCGGGCGTCCGACCACCGAGACCCCAGGCCGGGCCGCCGCGCCAGTGCTGCAGGTAGGCTGGCGGGGGTGGGGGGCCCCGGAGCTCCGGTGGGGCTTAAGTTTCCTTGGGCCGGACGGGTCCCCGTCCCCAGGGAGCTCCAGCGAGGCGGCCGCCACGCCGCGCCGCGGAAACCGGCCCGAGCGCGGGAGACCCGAGGCGAACGCCGCGCCCTGCCGGCCTCGGTTTCCGGCTGGAGTCCCGCAACCTTGCTGCCACCCGTGTGCTGCAGGGTTGAATTCGGGTAGAAAGCTTGCACGGGGTGGAAATCAGGAACCGCCGGATTGGGGAAGCTTTCGGTGAGTTACTGGATGGAGAAACGGAGACGAGGAAGTGGGCTGGCCAGGGAAGTCGGGGAAGAAGACTTCCTCCTAGGAGGAAAGTCTGCCACTTTGACTCTATTTTGCATCTCGAAGTGACACGGTCGTTTGCTTACTCACATATATAGGTGAACGTAGCAATTTTTCATCCGACTGACTACACACCCTTTATTTTTTCTTTTTATGGTCATATTAAAGGGACACCTATGTTGAAACTGCACAGTGGTTGGTGGTGGCTTGTAGTTCATATTTAGGGTAATTCTCTGATGGAAATACATCCATTAAGGTTGGACTTGTTCCTCTACGCCTTTATTTTGGGAAACTTTGCCTGGTCCCCATGGGGGAAGGGAGAGGGATGTGCGAGAAGCTGAGACTGACGCAGAAAAGGATGATCGAAGGTAGTTGAATTAAGTAGCGGGCGCTGAAAAGACCCCATCCCGAACTTTCTGAAAGGGAGATTGGTGATCAGCAGCCGAGGTTTAACTTTCTCAAAAGAAACTTATAGTAGATTTTATATCTTGTTGGGCGGGGGAACTATTTTTATGGGTCAACTATTTAAAGCAAGATAAACTCAAAACCTGAAATATTTCCATTTTATATTTAAAATGACACTTCTCTCTCCTACTCCTTCCCTCTCTCTCCCTTCTCCCCTTCCCACAGGAACTCTCCGTATTTATTAACACCCTCTGAGGATGAGGCTAACTTAGTCTAACCCTTCGGAGCCCTCCAGGGGACTCACACTGACACCTTAAGATGGGGATGAGTGTTATGACAGGGAAAGATCAAGCTGAATCCCAGAGAAGCTGCTCTTGAGGAAATGAGAAATGAGGGATAATTAGGTGGCATAAATGATATTTTATCTAAATGCCCTCCCCCCACCCTGAAAAGGTGGAGAATTTTCAAAATAAAATGTAGGTTCTCGCAAGTAAAAATGTCACATTATATTTCACTAAATTGGAGATCAAATTTCCCTTTTATAAAAGACTGATTCAAATGATGAGAATGTAGTAAAAGGAAATAACTTTCTAATTCTCAAATATAGAACAGCTTGAATAATATAACTCATGGGTTTTGAAATGGGTCATCTTTTAAAATGGGTCACTTTGGCTAAAATCATTGCACTTGGTGACTTTCAAATTGTAAAAGTAGAATTCTTTCTGAGGACCAACTGCACTAGAACCTATATAACAGAACAGGTTGTGGTAGTGATAGAAAGAAACTGGGAGAAATTCAGAAGGAAATGGTCTCTTATTAAAATAACAAAATGTATCCTATCTTTTGAATTTTGTATATGTTCAATTGAATAGATCTAAGCTTTGCATCTGATGTCACAAAACACATTTCTGGGGGAAATATTTCCATAGCCATTATATTATTCCATTGTTAGAATAATCTTGTGATGAGATGCATATATTGCATCAACATCCTAGAAATTGAGGCACAGCAAATTATTAGAAGAGCTCTGCCATTTGACATAGAATCTTTGCTAGTAAAGATTTAGCAACAGTGTAAATCTAGAATATTTTTCTTAAGGTATGCATATATATGAGGTATAAGAATCTTCATGTTTAAAGACAGTTGATCAAGTGAGATGTAAACTTCCAATAAGTAAAAGTGATTTTTTTTTACATTTTAATGCTAAAAATTAAGAAGATGACTTTGATTTGTAACTTATTTTGAAGATTTATCTTCCATAGTGAAGGCTTTAACACTAGAAGCCAGTTTTCTACAGAAGGAAATCTTTTACCAAATTTGCAGGTAATAAACCCCAAAAGTTCAAGTTCAAAATACTATTACATAGCTTAATATCCACCTAAGAGTTTCATATTTTATCTCTTTTCTTCCTCTCCTCCAACACTTTCTACAACTTTCTTATAGTTCTCTAGACAAAGTAATTTAAAAGATTGACTCAAGTTTCTTTCTCCATAATTTACAGGGCCTTAAAATCTTTGGCTTTGTCATTATTATTGAAATGTATTTTGAAGTGCTCTTGGGAATCATAATTGTTCTTTCCTGTCAAGGACAATGGTAGATGTGTTCAGTCAATTAGTAGTGATATTTCTGTTTTCAGTCTCAACAGTATTTAGGATGTGTTAATTGGCCCATAGCAATCAGATCAGTATTTTTAAAAACTCTTATCTAAGGAATATCCTTTTGAGAAGAATATTGAGAGTTTATCTCATCATTTTGAAAGGAAAATAATGCTGGAAGAATATCAGCCATCTGCTACCTAAACCATATAGTAGTAAAGGTGCACAATTTCCAGAGAAAGGAAATTAGCGTATATTAAACAGCTGATCTGGACCACACTTTGTCAATAAATTATCTCAAATAATCCTCAGAAAACACTATGGTATGTGGTTTAGAGAATAGTCAAGCACCAGAATATAAATCTATTTGTATTCACATTCTAAAACTCTTGTTTTTTTACTCTCTTGCCTCTATAAGGTCAGTTCTAAGTTACATGGAACATTCACTGACTGGTAAGGGACCTACACTGGAAACATCTCTGAAGCCTTCTCAGCATCCCACCTGTGGCCTACTACACAGTATGTGAGAAATTAATATTTGTTGAATGAATTAAATGTAGGCATTACCTACTCGCACGGCTGCCCATAATGCATGGAACCAGGTGGTGCTTAATAAATGGTAGTTATCTTAAAATAAATGTTAATCACCTGAGACAAAAATGTTATATACCTCTTATGTTTTACACCAGTATTTACTTATTGTATTCTGTAAACCCTCAATCAAATGTTGTTTCCAAATATAATATCCAGAACAGGACATATGAACTTCCATTGGACAACAGGCTTATATGTCTAGCTTATATAGTAGGTTTATACGGGGTTATATAGTCAGTTTATTCCTTAAATCACTATTTTTCGTATCATAATTTGGTCTCAGCTTTATATATTCCTCTCCTTTCATTTCATCCAATAGTTATTCATCAAATACTTGCTTAAAATATCCCCCCTGCGCCCTATAATTTTCTTCTTCCCTCCTTCTCACCTCTTTTTTTTTTTTAAACCCCTTCTGCCATTTTGAATCTCCTCTCTTAAATCATCCAATCTTCTCTGTGAAGGAAAGATTTCATGCACCCAAAGGACACAGACCCACAAGGTCACTTTTTTCCATTGTCTAGTGCTACTAGGATCAAGAAAAGAAAGGAGGGAAAATGGAAATGGAGGGTTAGGAAAAGAGTTATATTACAAATAAAATGAGAATGAGCTCAGACAAAATGCAGGGGGCAGGTAGCAAAACATAAGTGACTCCAAACTTCAGACAGTGAAGCAAATTCTTTGCCTTCTTGAGACGCTTCTCTTGGTCCTGCCCCTTCATCTTGACGGCAGCTCCAGGAAGAGCAGCTGCGCCAGTGCCAGGAAGGGAGGGCAGGTGAGGAGCTGAGGGACAGGGCCTGGAACCACACTGGAATTTATGGAGCTGCCATAGCTTCCGGAATTTATGGAGGTTATGTGGCGAACCCCACATCTTGGTGCCTCAGTTTTTTTCTTCTGCAAAATGGAGAGATCATTTCTCCCTCATAGCTTGTGAGTCATAAAGAGTTTCTATGTACATAAAGCATTCAGAACATGCGGCTGTACAGTAAGCACACCCATGTTGGTAACTGTTGTTAGAGCGGGCACAGGAGTTTGTTTCTTAAGTAGGCAGAAACGAAACTGTATTTAAAAGAGCAAAGAACCCTGTCAACTCAAACAATTGCTCCTCAAGAATGAAGCCAGCGGGCCAACCTTAGAAAAATACATGTTTGACCTTTATGAGGCCTACTCTATATTTCAG
Source organism: Macroglossus sobrinus (assembly GCA_004027375.1). Classification (NCBI taxonomy): domain Eukaryota; kingdom Metazoa; phylum Chordata; class Mammalia; order Chiroptera; family Pteropodidae; genus Macroglossus; species Macroglossus sobrinus. The sequence continues at coordinate 8,064 of PVKZ01003094.1, forward strand.
CCTTTTTGTTTGTTTGAAATTCTATACACTGAAACTTGTTACTGGAAATTTTTAATGACTTTTACTATAACTCCTCTGAAATATAGTAATATGTACTCTATAGTCCTGTGCCACCAGTTTCCTTAGCACCTGTCTTTACTTAGGGTCTGTCTTAATTTGATTGTTCATCTGGTATTTCCCTGTCTTTATTTTTCCCATAACCAGCAAACAAATATACACCTTTGTTTAACTTATAAAGAAACATATACCTTAGTTTATATAGGTGAGGAGCTTGTTATTGGATTTACACTGGAGGTTCTATAACCCAACTTTTCCTCTGTCATATATCCATGCTTGTTATGTTGGAATTTAAATTCTTTGGACTAACACTGACATGAAGAACAAACTCTTTAAATGTATTTTTTGTGGAGGGATGACAACTCCAAATGGCTTCTAATATTTGCCCATGGCTTGAGCAAAAATTTCAGAGCTAGTCACAGAAATACCTACAGACAGCTTTTGGGTAGAATTTTTCCTTTTTTACAGGCCTTATATCGAAAACACTCAATTTGATTAAAGAATAAAATTAGGAGGCTATCAGTTTTTCACGTTTAAAATGTGAGTTGTGAATTCATATTTCCGGTTGCTTTCTTCTTGAGCAAATAAAGTAGGCAGGTAGTCCTAAACAGTAACAAGTTGTGTTTTTCAGCACCAATTATTACAACTAATTTACTAAGAAAAATCTATGAAAATCAAATTATAGCCTTTCCAGTAAATTCAGATTTTTATTCCTGGTTTCTTTTAACATGGCAGATTGGCTTCTGAGAATTGGTCCTAGCTATGTTTAACAGAGAATAGATGATCAGACAAGCCAGATAAAAATTCTTGGAATGTTGAACACAATGCAAGATAAAGATAGGACAGAAAATGTTATCTTTCTTCCCTTTGTGTTATGCCTGGACACGAAACAAAAATTGGTCTCACCTGGGACTTGAAGTCATAAAAGTTTAAATGTAAAAGGTATAAACTACTTAGGCTTTTTTTTTTTTTTAACTGTGACTTATTGGAGGAGTGTTATTAGTTTCAGGTCATACTTTTGTCACTTTTATCTGTTGTGCTCCAGATAAATTCTTCACTTGCCTCTCCCTAGTCCTAGCCCTGTCAGTGTGCTTTAGAAAGGGAATGCAGGGGGTTCAGCCTGGAAAATCCGTGAAGACACACAAGGGGATAAGAAACTAACAATGTGTATGATGGCTTCTCCTTTCTCTATCAAGCAAGGGTTAAACTCATCAGCTAAGAGTGAGGAGGACAAGCCTTGGGAGAGCAGAGAAGACAGCGTGCCTGGTACAAGACTGGGAGAGGGAGAAGGTCCAGGACAGGAGGACAGTCACACTGCATGGAGTGCCCTGCCACAGCTGGATGTTGCCATTCGTAGTGATGCTGCCCGCCTGGCATGTCACGCTCCCCCAGCAGTCTGGCAGGTGCTGTAGGAGCAGAGAGATGGGAGTCACCCAAGCTCTGGAGTTAGGATAGAAAGTTGGGAACTACGGAGAGGAGGGCAACGGCGCCAGAGGATTCCTCATCTGAGACAGGGAAGAAGAAAGGTCAGGAGCAGGCAAGGGGTGGGCAGAGGATTCTAGTTGAATGTTTGGAGGTTGTGATTGAAGAGTGAGTGTACTGCAAAGTGTGTATACTAGAATTTAGAATTTCAGAGGAAATGCAGTTCTAAGTAAGCCACATAATAACTTTTTTGCTGATAAATTGTGTGTGATGTATACAGTGGTGTATACATCATAAAAATAAGTGTTCTTAAACTGCTGAGTGTTGTGTGTCTACTAAATAAGATGTAGAAATATAGTTTCTCTAAGATTAGATGTTGTTAATATATTACAACAATGGCCAGAAACAGGGTTCAAGAAACATATGGACGAACACAAAAACACGTGCAATTTGAATTCAGACTCACTGGCTTTCTCTAGCTAACATCACTCGGCCTCCAGGCCTCAGATTCAGTGTTGCTTCTCCTCCTGGAAAATGCCTTCCCCAACCTCCAGCCCACCTCCAATGGAGCCGGGTCTGTCTTCAGACCCTCTCGTGCCCCTAGCACAGCTGTCACTATGTGCTCCATGTCTGTCTTCCTGCCCAGAGCTCTGTGACCAGGCCTTGTCTCTCCTGCCTTCTGCTTAATTCCCTCTACCGAGTTGTTACCTCATCTTACTCTCCTGATGAACTAGCTGTTTAGCGTAGTTCCTTTTTTCTTTGACTCCTCCCTCTTCTCCTCTCAGAGTTTATTTCCTCCAGGCCTCTCTGTTCATCTCTCCACCCTGTGCATAGCAGCCATCTTCTGTACGCTCCGAGTGCCCCTCGGTCAATGGTCCCAGTGCCCTCCACTCATTACCTGCTGGACATCTCCACCTGTTGTGTCTCCAGCACCTCACACTCACTGCAAGTTTGACACAAACACGTTCTGCCCCGCAGCTAACTCAGGAAACCAGTTTCCCTCCTTTATCAGCTTTGCTTGAAATCAGATTTCACTCCTCCTCCTCTCCAACACCTCATCCCAGACCACTCCCCAGGGACTGCTGGGGTTTCATTTTTCCTGAGAGAGTCTCCTTTCTCCCTTCCTTCCGTCCCCACTTGAGCCACCCACACGAGACCCTCCTCATCTCAGGCTTCAACATGAGGCCCTGACGGGACTGGTGACCTGATCTCCAGCCATCCTGCATCCACCCTGTGTGCCACGGCCAGATTAGCCCCTTTTGCATAAAGCGTGATACGTGTTGATATGGAGTTATCATTAAAAACAAAAACAGAAACTTCTGTGACTTCCTGTCGTCCCCACAGCAGTCACTGGCTCCTCTGCCTCACTTTCAAGGTTCTGCATGAGCAGGCCCCAGCCTCCCCGCTTTCAAATACATGCCAGTTTTTCAAATATTGGCCACACTGTGATTCCTTCCTTTCTTGCCTGAAACTGTTCCTCTTTCTGCATCACCCAAATCTTTTCATCCTCAGACCCTCCCAACCCACTGTCACTGACCTCTACTCCTAGGGACACTCCTATTGTGCCTGCGGCTGGAATTGCCCAAATTAGCGCTGACACACTGTCTATACCTCACTGTGACATGTGACTGTCCATGGGAACTGTGTTTTCATGGGGCACCATGAGTCTTGTGTCAACTGGGTTGTAGGTGCGTTCAGATTGGAAACCACAAAATGCTACCGCATGATTCCCACCATGCACGGTACAAGTATTTCCACAGCAAATATTTACGTACTTGTCGGATTAATTGAAACATCAGACACTATGGTTGTTTAACTTGAACTTAAAGTGCAGGACTCGCCATCTTTATCAACACTTCACAGTTTATAGCAGGTTTTGCATAATATTTTAGGATCACAAAAGTAGATTCAACAAAGACATGAGTTGACAGCACAAGTGAAGTAGAAAAATAATTGAGAGTTGTTAGGGAAATTTGTGGCCTTTAGGTGTATTAACTTATTTTTTCCAGAAAAGTTCAAAGAGCTCCCTTGGAAAAATATATTGTTGAGTAACTGAAGGGCACAGCTCCCAAAATGAAAAGTTTTTGAGGTGGGGTCTGCCACCTTCTTTTCTGATGTTCCTACTTCTATTCTTTATTCTTCTATTTATTTCTGTCTGTTAGGAAAAAGAATACTAAAGATATCTGCTGCTTCTTCTCAATTCCAATAGAAGCAAACTAAAAGTTATGATCTAAATATTTGCATATTTTCCTTTAAGAAATTCTTTGTCCTGTTTTCTCCCGTAGTCTTTCCTGTTTCCTATTTTCATCAGGTTCTGAGTCATCTGTAATTTTTATATCCCATCAATAACAATATATTGAAATTTGCCCCCAATTTGCAAATGAAGTCACCACATCAGAGCGCGGTGAGGGGTGCCTGAGGTTACACAATAACTCTGGCCCCAAACAGAGGTAGCCCTGGAGTTTCCAGCCTGTTGACTGGTCACTGAACTGAGCTTCGAGCACACAAAGGAAGCTGCACCCACAGCATTCTGTTGTGGACAGTTGCTGAGCTTTGCATGCATTGTGGGGACCTCTTTGTTTTCTCTAAGGCCCAGCATTTTCTTTCTCCAGGTCAGGCAGGCCTGTGGGCTTCTTCCCAGTCCCCTCTCCTGCACTTTAAATATGAAAGATGGAAGATGTGCATTGGAGAAGCTATAGTACTGTGCAAAGCAGAAAAGTGGGTGTCAGTTGCATGTGCTATAGCCATCAGCAAAGCCAGAGCTGAATTTAGATCATCAAGATGCTTTTGCTTTTAGTTGTGAAAGACTTACCTAGTGACTATGTTCAATTTTGAGGAATTTGGGTGTTTTTTTTATCATAAAAGAGAAGCAAGCTGGGTACTATAAAAGAGTAGTTTACCTTTCCTAAACCTTCCCCTCATCAGATAGTACTGTCCCTGCAGTTTAGTTAAGACTGATGTAAATGGAGAGTAAACAAATCAAGCTCCTGGGGGTGGAAGAATTGTTTCAGGACTTCACATGCTGTACTGAACTTCAATAAGTAGTGTGGGTTGTTGGCTTCATGACAGATTCTTTGTCATTTTTCAGAAAGTTTTTGACTCTTTGAGGTCAGTTGGGAACAGTTGAAGAAATATAGGAAAGATTTACCTTACGGTCGTGGGTGATAAAATGAATGTTATGTGCTGGCTGCTAGGTTGTAGTAGCAGTGTTAGCAGCAACAACACACCAACTGGATGAGGAACAGACCCCATTCATTCGAGGGATACTAGGGCCTCTGTGAGTCAAGTGTACATGTGGGTGCTGAGGAGTTAGTCTTGTGGGCTAATTGTCTAACAAGAAGTTCAGAATTGTAAGCAACTGTGACCGTGTGCCAAACAAGCTGGCATTGGAACATACTTAGCACGGCTGCTCAGAAATGGGAAACGAGTTTTTGCCTGTGGTTCCAAAGATTACTCTCCTGTTTTTGTTTCCTTCCTGGGGTCTGTTAAAATAGACACTGCAGGTTAGTTTCAACTGAGAATTTTCTGAGAATTCTTAAACACTATGTTGTCTTAAAATCTGCCATTAAGCGTTCTCTGTTACGTTGCGTTAAGCCTCCAGTTCCTCCAGTTCCACGCGTCTGGTGGAGGCAGCAGAAGGGGATTTCAGCCTTCAGAGGTGGTCCCTTATCTAAGTGAGCGCTCTTAAAACTGAGAGGAAGTACCTCCCCCTCCACCCAAGTGAAAGTGATTTTGCAAAGTTTAGGCAGATGCCAGCTTCAGAAACTGACGTTTCTTGCTATCTTTCTCACCCTACTTAGAGCATTCTGTCCATGACCAGCCAAACCAATGGGAGAAATGACTGATGACTGATCTTTCCCTTGCAGCAGTACTTCTCACCTTTTTTGATGGTAAAGCACAGTAAAAATGCATTTTATATTACAATCCTGAAGGTGCTACTTTCAGAACACTCTGCTTTAGAAAGATCACTCTGACTGGAGAGTAGAGGAGAGATAGGCCAGGGGTCATTTAGCCTGCCATCCTGGTCTGGGTCAGAAGTGATGATGACTTCAAGGGGTGAAGAGAGAGTTAGAAAAAGCAATTCCCAGGATTAAATAACTGGATGTAGAATGGAGGAAAAGGAAGACTTTCGGATTTCTGGCATAGATGCATGAAGTGCAGGTGGACACAAATAAGGAGAAAATGGAAACAGGTTTTAGGGGAGAAGACAGTAGAATGGGTTAGAAATGGCATTTGAGTACCCCATGTGTCAGGTAATTATCTGCTTCTATCTCTGTATCTATGTATATGCCCATTTAATTTGCATAAAGACTTTGAGTTCAAGGGTGTTATTCCAGTTTTTCAGATTTCTGGGTTAGATGCATGATACACTGTAACAAATGTAGTGGGTGGCTGAGCCCGCATTGGTGTTCACATTTCCAGAGTACCAAGACAGCAATTTTGGCTATAATCCTACAGCCTCCCAGTTTTGAAGATATTAAATTTGAGGGGCCTATTGAGTTTGCAAATGAAAAAATACAGGAAGAACATGATTGTGTAGATTTGGGGCTCACAAAGTCATTGTGGTTAAAGAGCGTTTGGACTATGCTTTTGAGAAGCATAACTCAACTTCTTGATTATGAATCTTGATTTTAAAAAAATCTTATTGTAGTTCCTACCTTGCCTGGGGCAAGCTTTAATGGATTTTTACTATTAATGAACTTTCTTTTCACATTCATCTATTTTGCCTTGAACTATACAGCTACTTTCATCCTGACTGTATTTCAAATCAGTATATCTGTAGATATTCCCATTTGAGACATTTGAACTTTAAGTATATGATAGCCATTTTGGAGGGCTTGTTTGTTTGTTTGTTTGTTTGTTTGTTAAGACTGAGAAGAGAAAAGGGTCTCTGTATTCTGAATGGGAAGACAATGGAGAGCATTCCTTTCCCTTCCCCTCTATTCCCCTAAAATAAACAGCTAAATGCCTCTGCTAAATACTAGCTGCCTCATCACCTTTTGTCCAGATCAGTCCTGTTACATTTAATTTTAAAGGAATTAAAAGTAGTTTGTTTCTTTTTAGTAACTCATTTGTCATCTTTTCTCATCCTAACTCTTAACAGGTTGCACTTAACTTTCACAAAAGGATGGACGTGGAATAGCTGCTTGAGGCCAGTCAGCAAACGTAATGAAGGATGCCAACGTGGAAACATTTTGATGTGCCAGTTTCTTCATTCTACAATGTGTTCCATTTTTTTTCAATCTCAGCAAAAATGGTATTAAAATATTTTGTGAAATAAGAAGCTCCTTTTACATTTTTAATGACCAGCATATATTAAGATGGACATCTGTTCTACAGAATACAGCATTCTATGTTCTCAAAGAAGCAAATGCCTGTTTAACACTGATCCTAAATAAAATTGGACGTCAGAATGTTTGTTGGTGGCAGAAGAGTAAAAAAACGTCAGTTTGTTCAGTTATTTGCCACCTGTTTTATACTAAGCCTCATGATTTTTTGGGGACCACTTGACAATGATGTTGTGAGCCACATGAAGTCCTACTCTTACAGATACTTCATAAATAGCTACGACTTTGTGAATGAGAGCCTGTCCCTTAAGCACAGTGAAAATGGGGCTACTCACTACCAATACCTGATTAACCATGAAAAGAAGTGTCAAGCACAAGATGTCCTCCTTTTACTGTTTGTAAAGACTGCGCCTGAAAACTACGATCGACGTTCTGCAATTAGGAAAACATGGGGCAACGAGAGGTATGTTCAGTCTCAACTTAATGCCAACATCAAAACTCTGTTTGCCTTAGGAACACCTTCTAATCCACTGACGAGAAAAGAAATGCAAAGGAAACTGGTTTGGGAAGACCACATGTACAATGATATAATTCAACAAGACTTTGCCGATTCTTTCTATAATCTTACTCTTAAATTGCTTCTGCAGTTCAGTTGGGCAAATTCCTTTTGTCCACATGCCAAATTTCTTATGACTGCCGATGACGACATATTTATTCACATGCCAAATCTTATTGAATACCTTCAAAGTTTAGAACAAATTGGTGTTCAGGACTTTTGGATTGGTCGTGTTCATCGTGGTGCTCCTCCCATCAGAGACAAACGCAGCAAATACTATGTCTCCTATGAAATGTACCAGTGGCCGGCTTACCCTGACTATACTGCCGGAGCTGCCTATGTGGTATCCAGTGATGTAGCGGCCAAAGTTTACGAGGCCTCACAGACACTCAACTCTAGTCTTTACATAGATGATGTGTTCATGGGCCTCTGTGCCAATAAGATGGGGATAGTACCACAATACCATGTGTTTTTCTCTGGGGAAGGTAAGACTCCTTATCATCCCTGCATCTATGATAAAATGATAACATCTCATGGACATGTACAAGACCTTCAGGACCTTTGGAAGGATGCCACACACCCTAAAGTAAAAACGATTTCAAAAGGTTTTCTTGGCCAGATATACTGTAGGATAACTAAAATAGTTCTCCTTTGCAAATTGACCTATGTGGACACATATCCTTGTAGGGCTGCCTTTGTCTAATAGTACTTGAACGTTGTATGTTTTTACTGTCACTGAGCCAAACCTGGATGAAAAACTCTTAAATGTTTGACTGTACCCTAAGTGAAATGAACATGAAAAAACAAAGAAATATTTTGAAAGCCCAGTCTCTCAGAATGTTTCTTTGATTCTAGAAGCTATTCAATATAACTTAACTACTTCATTGCCTAAATCGATTTCAAGGAATGTACATTTAGAAAAGGTTTATGAAAACCGAACTAAAGGGAAATTCAAGTTCTCAATGCCACGTGTATATTTGAGGTATAGAGAAGTAATTAAAGAGCCTTGGTATTAGAAAAACTGCTTTTGGAAAATACCAAGTGAATATAGAGTACAACATTTCAAAGAAACGAATATGTTGTTAGACTAGATATACGAGTTAATTTTTACTAAAAGAGCACTTAATGGAAATAGTGGGGCAGGAGAAGATTGACATAGGAGAAAGTACATGAATCTGACAAAGTCTCCTGTTCTTCAGAGATATAGGAAAAAGTACAGCAAGTCCTTGAATAACTTGGTTTTGTTAAGCATCATTTTGTTATAATGTTGAGAAGATGAGTAAGAACTTAATAACATTGTTTATATCAGTTAGCCTATTATATAATTATTTCATTATACAGTGTTTCACTGCAGTTCCAACAAGCTATCGGTACACAATCTCTTTATGAACAGCCACATCACTTATTGTCACATCTGTGTACTTATTTTACCTAGTGTTTGAGTCATTTAAAGCATGTCTTTTTTCCCTGAAGTTTAATGTAAAATTTGAAAAGTCATTAGCTCTGCCCTAACTTGTGCTTTATGGTTTTATTATTATTATTATTATTATTATTATTATTATTAATTAGAAAGTGACACAAAACATAGACAATTGGTTACCCATGGGGTCCTTCTGAGGGAGAAATCATTGCTAATTCAATAAGCTGATTTTAATACAATGAAATTTACAGCTGGTTTTTAAATATTCAATATTGGTCTGTTTTTAAGATAGTTATTTGAATGTAGTTTGCATAGAGGAATATAATATTGAAAAGACTTCAAAAGGAAAGATAGAACATTAAAAGCCTCTTTTCTCCATAATTTATAAAATAAAATTCTTAGTGTCTAAATTATTGTAATGATAATAAAATTAGCCCACCCCTCCCCAACTCATAAACCACAGTACTTTATTCCAAGTTCAGATTTTAAAATGAGAATATTAAACATTACACAAAAGCTATAGTGTCTGTAACAAAATCTATTTCATCAAAATAACTATCAGAGGTATTATCAACTTTTAAATATTTCAAACTTGAAAGCAGAATGAAAGGTAAAAAGGTTGCCAGAATGAGGTTTAAAGCATTTGTAAAGTGGCATGTTCCTTGTAATCAAAAAGATGTGGGTGAGAGCTAATAGAGTAATTATATTTATTTTACAAGGCAGGGCAGAAATATGGCCACGATGCAGACAACCTCCGCTGACTACAGAAAGCATTAGGTGATGTCTGTTATTAGTGGGATTATATGAAGGCCAAAATAATGACTTAAGCAAGAGCAGATGTACTGATTATAGAACCTTTGTCTACAGAGATGCCTGTTAGGAAAAACTAAGATGTCTCATTTAATTAGATTATGTTTGAAACGTGCTAAACAAAAACAACTAAAAAAAATTTTTAGTAAACACAACTAGATGATGACATAGATAATATTTTGCAGGTAGCTTTTTTAAAGTTTACAGAAATCTTTCGTTATTTTTTTCTATTTTGAAAATTGAGGCTTGTTTACAATGATTGCTCAGATAATTTAGAATTTTTAACTGTCAAAACTACAGTGTCAACCATTCTAGTTTGTAGTTACTTTCAGAGTAGGTGCGTGGTTTTTAGATCATTAAAGTTTAAATTTTCTGACCAATTTTAAAAACTAGAGAACAAAATTATATTTGACAAAGCGGATTTATTAGTTGATTCATTAATAACTATTTGCCTTTTGGCCATACATACCCTATATATCTATACTTGTAAGTTTTTAAATTTGCTATTCATTGAAAACATTAGTGTCTCTCTGGCCATAGAAATAATCTTGTTTACAGCAGTACTTTCGTGAAAATTATTTGAGAAAATGCTCTTCTCAACTATGTTCATCTTTTTATTTTTAATTAGAATAGAATGGAACAGATTTAAAGGAAATATGAAAGCACCTCCTTTTTTAACAAGGAAGTTGCTAGATGCTTCCTTCATCAGACTTAAAGTCCTGAGAAGAATATTTATAAATACAGTAAAAGGATTCCGACCTTTTAAAAAGGAAGGAAAAAACTTTCTGGTGCTCCAATGCAGGGCTTAAAAATCATAAACAAAGGGAAAATAAACTATCAGCCTGGATGGTCACTTGAATAGAAGATGGTTGTACACAGTGTTATTGCTAAAAACTTTACCTCTCGGTTGGTTTGCATTCTTGTTTCCACATTATTAATTTTATACCAAAATGTTAGATATTTTTTTATTATTTGAATTTTGCTCATATGGCAAAGTAATTAGTGGTTTTTAAAAAACAAATCTGTGATTTTCAATAAAAAACTTGAAAATTGTCAGCATATGTATATTTTCACAAGGGATTTTAAACTCCTGTGTGAACATCATTTATTTATGTAATCAGTTTATTCTGTTTAATGTCAGAGAGCCCGTAGCACACAATCTTAATCCTACCGCTGTTCCGACTTGCCGCTGTGCCCAGGATAGAAGATATGTTCTCTGTGTAACAGAGACACCTAAAATGCCTCTTGGGTTTGTTAAATGATTTATACTGGAATGTCTCAGTGAGGGAATTCTCCAAATAGATTGTTCGGGAAGGGATGAAATAACCTGTAACCATAGCGCCTTAAGACACAATTTGAAAAGGTCATATTTTCTCTTGATTTGGTATCATTTGCTGTCTGAAAGTAGATTCAAATTTAGCCCTAGTCTCTTAATGTCAGGAATGTTCTTAGGCTTGCTGTGGAGTATTTGGTGCTTCAGTATATTTGTTCATAGCATGTTCTCATCTGCTTTTCATGTGATTCATGTTCACACCTTCAAATACTATATGGTGTGATTCAATATATATATATATATATATATATATATGTTTTAAAACTTAGCAACATCTGCTTTATTTGGTTGTAGTGGAACTTTTTACTTGCAAGGCATAGTTGGGGTGTTTGTAGTTGAGACTAAAAATGATGTACACTTGGAAGAATTAATTAACTTGACCTATTATTTGAGACTTCAATTAAACACTGTGGCCACAATGAAAATCAGAACAGAGAACTCCTGATATGCAGTGTTGTTTATTCTGCTGTAATAACGAGAGAAATGTTGGATGTTTCCCTGACTTCGTTTCTATGCAATCACTGTGTGGTGCAGTGAGACAAGCCTCAGTCACAGCTTTGTTTACGATAATCATCTGTTCCAGACCACTAAGGTTCCTTACTGCCTTCAGGAACAATCTAATCTCTTCTACTTGGTTTAGAAGACCTTCTGTAATCTTCTTTTCCTTCCTCATTCTCTGTAGCTGCCACTCTTACCCATCACAAATCTCATTCATGACCATGCCTGTGTAAGTTTTTTTCCCTTAGCAGGAACACCATTCCTCCTGTACCTGTTGAAATCTTGAAAATGAAACTCTAACTCCTTTTCCATTAAGCATCTCCTGCCCTTCTCCCCAAATATATACTTAATCACATGCAATATTGTGCTACCTACTAATTGTTCCATTTGTTTTTCCTAGCTAAAATATAAGTTCTGAAGGTAGGGACTGCACAGTAATACCACATAGTGCTTAAAAATCATCATTTTTTTTTCAAATATGATAAAGTAATGTTATTTTGGAAAGCTATCCAAATATGAAGACATTGATTATTCAGAACCCTAATGGACAGTATCTGACATAACATTTTACCTATCCTAATTAAAAAGTTTTTAATATGACAGAGTCTGAATGCTTACTATATGCATGCATATTGTATCTATCAACTCTAACCCCAACAAATTTGTATTATGCATAAAAACTCAAATATATAAAGTCAAAAGTAAATAAGAAAATATAGATTAAACTGTTATAGCAAAGATAGTGATTCTAAGGTATCCAAACTGGTGGTAGAACAACAGTACTCATAGATTCTCCTATCTCTGCTTAATCCACTAGCTAATATTGCCTTTTTTTAAATTTCCATTGCAAGACTCAAATATATTTTTGTTTCATTAAATTCTGTAACTTTTCCTTTGTATTTCTCATTAGAAGTATGATTTGATGGTCTATAAATTAATAATTTGTCAACTAAATTAAAGCACCTGTTTAAGACTTTTATAATTAAAAAACTTATAAAAGGCTTATAATTCTAAAAGCAAAGTTATGGTTATAAAAATAGGCATGGGTTGTAGTAATAGAAAAGTCCCAAAAGATGTACCGTCACTTGAGGAAAAGAGAACACATTGCCAAGTACTGCTTTTCAGAGACATCTAACTAAATACACTCAGATATGCCAAATCAGGCCATTTGCTATAACGCAAAGATACATTTCAAACAGTAAAAACCTACATCTTTCCTTTAGTACACCTTAAAGTGAAAGACTATAAAGTAGTCTAAGCTAACACATTTTAATCAAGGAGCAAGTTCCTAAAGTTGTTTGTTTGTACTATAGGCAATTTTTTTGGAGGCCCACTAAAAGCTAAAAATGACAGATCCTAGGAATAAAAGCAACATAAAAGTCAATAAGTCAAAAGATGTGAGTATAAACAATGTGATGAGTGCTAGAACAGAGGTAATGATGGGGATTCTAAATAAAATAATTTTTAAAAAAATTAACCTCTATGTTTTTGGTCTTTACCACTGAACTGCTGAGCATTCACATGCATTGCAGATACCTTCTTGTAGGCCAAAAATAGCATTATTAAATTAGTATAAATTGTGTCTTTTGGAAACCTATTGCTCTTAAATGCTTTTAAACCAATAATTCAATTAATATCAAATATAGTTTACATTTATTATTTTCTTGAAAATTCATTTAAATATTGAGTATCCTTGGAAAGTTGGTTTATAAGATGTCATAAGCGAATATGATAAATTAATGTTATTTTGGCAAGCTATCCAAATATGAAAACATTGATTATTCAGAACCCTAACGAGTAGTATCTGACATAACATTTTACCTATTCTAATTAAAAAGTTTTTAATTTGACAAAGTCTGAATGCTTACTATATGCATGCATATTGTATCTATCAATTCTGGCCCCAACAAATTTGTATTAGTTATGCAAAAAATTCAAATATATAAAGTCAAAAATACTTTTACCTATTGCTTGTTGCTTTTATGAAGTTCATGAGCTTTGTTCTCAGGTACATAAATGAAGGTTAGTCTATAGAATAAATACTTGAAGTTCCATTCAAGATGGTAGAGTAGATAAACACTACTTGCCTCCTCTCACAACCACATTAGAATTACAGCTACAGAACAACCATCATCGAGAATCGCCTTAAGTCTAGCTGAACGTAAATCCTATAACTAAGGACATACAGAAGAAGCTATGTTGAGACTGGTAGGAGGGGTGAGACACGGAATGGTCTGGTCCCACACCATGTGTGGTGGTTAAAAATCTGAAGGAATATCTCCGTTCTGGAAGTCTCTTGAGGAGCAAAGGGTCCCAGCCACATAGCAGGAATCCAGTGCCAGGAAGAGAAGTCCCCATAACTCTGGCTGTGAAAACCAGTGGAAATTGGGGTTGAGTGAGATGGACGGCTGCTGAAGTCCCAGATTTTCCTCTTACAGGGCCTGCACATGGACTTACTGCTGATGGACTCACTTGCTCTGAGTTTAGTGCTGGGGCAGTAGTGTGAAAGGTGCCAGGGACATATGGGGGAGGAACTGAATTGTCTGGCTTCAGGGTGAGGGTTGGAGGGGGAGCTTTTTCCCACACAGAAGTACTAGCAGAATCCACTGTTCGTTGAGCCCTCCCTGAACCCAGCATGCAGACGCAGGCAGGTGCCATATCTGAGTCTCCATCAACTGTTCGCCTGCCCTGATGATTTCCTGAGATTCTGCCCCACTCAACCTGTGAGCCCACCCAAGCTGCTTCTAGTGGCTTTTCCATAAAGCTTGTCTTGGCTCATGCTGTGGACTTTCCTAAAATCTCTCAAAGGTTCACAAACTCCAAACAAGCAGCATCTAGCCTCAGTGTGCCCTGTACCTGTTTCTGAGCAGCCTCAAACCTGGTACTAGTGGCAGTTGGCCTCAGTTCATAGCGTTGCTTCTCCCAGGCGCCTCTAAACCCAGCACAAGTGGCAACCATCTGCAGAAAACTTTGTAGCTCACAACAAGTGGCCCCGGGCACAGGCAGCAGCTGAACCTGGCCTGCAACAGAGGCCCCAGAACCGACAAACCTGGTGGCCAGCTTTAGACCACCCAAGAGCACCACATAACTACCTCCATAACAGACACACCCAAAGGGAAACTGGGCAGGCACCTAAACTCTGCTAAAGTGAATCTTGCTCCACAGGGTCAATTCCTGCACAACAGCTCCTCCACTGTGGTCATGGCTAGTTCCCACAACCAATCAGTCTGACATGCAAACAGCAACCAAGGCTCAACTACAACAAGAAGGCACACACAACCCACACAATGGACAAACTTGCAGCACCTGGCTCAGGTGACCAGGGAGACTGTGCCATTGGGACCCATAGAGCACCTACTACATAAGCACATTCTGCTAAGACCAGGAGACATAGCAACTCTACTTAATACATAGACACAAACACAGGGAGGCAGCCAAAATGAGACAGAAAAACATGTCCCAAAAGAATAAAACAAAGCTCTAGAAAAAGAACTAAACAAAATGGAGAAAAGTAATCTACCAGATAGAATTCAAAATCCTGGTTATAAGGATGATCAATGATCTCAGTGAAAACTTCAACAAAAAGATAGGAAACATAAAAATGAACCAGTCAGAAATGAAGAATACAATCACTGAAATAAAGAATACATTAGAGGGAATCAAAGTAGATTACATGAAGCAGAGAATCAATTCAGCAATTTGGAAGACAAGATGGCAGAAAATACCCAATCAGAAAAGCAAAACAAATTTTAATAAATTAGAATAGTTTAAGAGGCCTCTGGGACAACAGTAAACTTAACAACATTCATAGCATAGTTTTACCAGAAGGAGAAGAGAGAGAGCAAGGAAATGAAAACCTGTTTGAAGAAATAATGACCAAAAACTTCCCTAACCCAATGGAGGAAATAGACAAACAAGCCCAAACACCAACACACATCATAGTTAAAATGCTAAAAGTTAAAGAAAGAATCTTAAAAGCAGGGAAAAAAAAGCAGCTAATTACCTACAAGGGAGGTCCCATAAAACTTTCAGCTGATTTCTCAACAAAAACTTTGCAGGCCAGAAGGGATTGACATAAAATATTCAAAGTGATGAAAAGTAAAAACCTACAACCAAGATTACCCAGCAAAGCTATCATTTAGAATCGAAGGATAAATAAAGAGCTTTCCAGACAAAAAAATAAAAATAATAATACCACCAAACCAGTATTACAAGAAATGTTAAAAGAACTTCTTTAAGAAGAAGTAAAAGAGGTTAAAAAAATACGAATAATAAAATGGCAATAACTACATATCTCTCAATAATTACTTTAAATATAAATGAATTTAATGCTCTAATCAAAAGACACAGGGTGACTGAATGAATTTAAAAAACTCTTAAATATGCTGCCTACAAGAGACTCACTTAGATACACAGTTTGAAAGTAAAGGGATGGAAAAGATATATCATAAAAATGGAAAAAAAAAAGAAAGCTGGTGTAGCAATACTTATACCAGACAAAATAAAATTTAAAACAAAGGCTATGACAAGTGACAAAGAATCACCGAGTAATCTCACTTCTGGGTATTTACTGGAAGAAACCCAAAACACAACTTCAAAGGGACATGGGCAGCCATATATTCATTGCAGCATAATTTACAATAGCCAAGCAATGGAGGTAACCTGGGTGTCCATCAATGGATGAATGGATAAAGAAAAGGTGGTACATATATGCAATAGTATACTCAGCCATAAAAAAGAATGAAATCTTGCCACCTGCAACAATGTGGGTAAACTTAGCGGGTATTGTACTGAATAGAATAAGTCAAACAGAGATAGAAAAATATCATAAGATTTCATATATGTGGCATCTAAAGAATAGGATAAATGAATAAACAAAACAAAAACAAGCTCATAGATACAAAGAGCATTTTGATGGTTGCTGGATGGCGGGAGTGGGGGCTGTGCTGGAGGATGAGTGAAGTGGGGAGGGAATTAAGAGGTACAAATTGGTAGTTACAAAATAGTCATAAGGATATAGAATATAGAAGTATAGCATATGGAATATAGTTAGTATATTGTAATAACTACGTATAATATTAGATAGGTTCTTGATTTATAGGAGTGATTACTTCGAAAGTTATCTCAATGTCAAATCACTATGCTGTACATCTGAAATTAATATAATATTGTATGTCAACTGTAATTGAAAAATAAAAATATTTTTTAAATAACCATGTGATTTTATTTGTGAAAGATAAGTGATGAGATTTAAAATGAAAGATACTCTACTCTTCCCCCCACAACCCCTCAAAGGGTTAAAATGACTTTTACATAGGGATCTGCAATCTTACCTGATGGGGGAAAGATTTTCAGGACTGTCAATCTTCTCCAGCTCAGGATTATTCCCATTATGATTGCTTTCAAGTATTTCTTCATTCTGAAGTGAAAGAAATTTTGGTAAGATAGCCTATTTTATTTGTGGGGGAGCTCTACATCTCTATTTTTCTTTCCCACAATTTCATTGTTTGGTATTATTTTAATTATCTAGATAAGCATCATTTCCAGTTTCTTATCTTTTTCGTTCTTGGGTTTTCCCCAACTACTCTGTGGATCTGTTACAGTTGCCCTTCAGGCTTCCTTTAGAAACATCAAAAATTCATTCTCAAAAGCAGGTATCCTATTTCCTTAATGATGGGCTATTAACATTGTTCTCCTTCTCCTTCCCCTCCCCCAATGATTCACAAAAAAGATTCAGAGTTTGAACTAAAAGATAAAGAGATCATTTAACAAAATCTCTGTCTCTGTCTCTCTCTCTCTCTCTCTCTCTCTCTCTCTCTCTCTCTCTCTCTCTCTCTCAGCCTGGAGAAGTTGCAACTTGCCAGAGGCCAGAAAGAGAGCTAGAGGCAGAGATTAGATAAAACCAGTGTCCACTTTCACCAGCCAGCTAGTAATCATATGTCTATTCTATCACACCACCTCCTGAAGGAGCTGGTTCCTTAGGAAGTGCAAAGTGCCACCAGTGCAGGCCAAGCTAGCTAATGGTTGGAAGCCCTGTTCCACAAAATGCCAGCTGTAAGTCCTTGGGCAAGCTCACTAAAACTCTGCCTTGATTCTCTCCCCTTGAACATGGACCCCATGGCACCATCTACTGCAGTAAGGCTAAGGCTCTTTTTCAGCACAATACTAGACATTTAATTCTCAAGAAGAGGCAAGACTCCTACTCAGTTTGCTCTCAAGAAAATATTGTTTAAACAAGGAAGTAAATTTTTATTACGTTTAAAGCAATACAAGGAGAGTATCAAAATGTATTAATGAATAACCATCACGTAGATAATTAACCAGCCTATAAGGTTCTGTTTAAATGAGTTATTTTACATTCTCACAAAAGGGATGATAGATTTGGGCCATCTTGCAAAAGTATTGTTAAGAAAAATTTAATGAGTAAACATTAAGATTCCTTGTAAATTAGAGCTGGAAGTTGAAAGATGAGCTTTCCCCAGACTAAGGAATAGATGAGAAGTCTTGCAAAATAGGTAGGAGTGACATGCTTCTCAGTCCACTGATAATTTAAGAAGAGAATTCGCTCCCTGGATTAACCAAAAGCAGTCAAGATAAGCTTTCTTTATTACCCACAATAATGACCACAAACATAGCGATTCAAAAATGTGCAGTGAATAAAAGAAAATCATGGGTCTTCAATATTTTTTGTAAATATCTTCCCAAATTTGGTATCACATACAGAAAGCAAGCTAAATTTATATATTTTTTCTTTTAAAATAGAGTATCGTTTCAATAAGAATCTAAAGTTTTTGCTTCCTTTATTACTTATATTCTACCAGAGGCTAGAATATATTTTAATTTCAGTTAATATACAGAAGTAAAATCCAATCCCTGGATTCAAACCAATCTAGTTATTTTCACCATATCACCAAAGCTGTTTCTTCACATTTTCTAGATAATGCTGAACTAATTACTATGGCAATTAATGTTATGTTATATTCTATTCCAGTTCTTCCTCTGTGATGTTATCACGCTTGAAACACCTGCTGGACTTTGAGCCTTCACCTTATTTATCTTTGGTTCTCTAACATATAATACAGGGCCTTCATATAGAGTAATCACTGTTATAAACAAAACTTCTCCTCACTGTGAAACTTGCTACTGCTTGTAAAATGAATTATGTGCTTTCCAATTCTGTTGAGCTATTGTTAGTGTGGTAGATTGTACAGTTTCTTATTTCATGACAACCTAGGAATGGAAAAATAACAATAGTTATTTTTTAGGTGTAAGTATAGACTTGTCATCTTTTATACCAAGTGATAGCATTTCTCTAACTTGCAGACTTTATCCACCATAAGATGCCCTCAGGGGTTTTTTGAAATGCTTGGGCATGGACTTGGTTGTATTGACCCATGTTGCTGTGATCACATGTCAGACAGCTGGTGTCAGGTTAGCCGGAGAGACCCCTGTCAACCAAGTTTGATGGAATACAACACTGGTACCATTGAAATGTGTTGGAGAGATCCACAGTAGATCTGAAGATTACTTTAATAAAAACCTGCAGTGAGGTTGTTAACCACAGGCATACCTTGGAGATATTGTAGGTTTGGTTCCAGACCACCGCAATAAAGTGAGTATCAAAATAGAGCAAGTCATAATCTTTTTGCTGGTGGAAGGGCTTGCCTTCAATTTGTAAAAGATGGAACATCTGTGTCGTGCAATAAAATGAGGTATGCCTGCACACTGTAGAACAATGTTTTACTAAGACTTCGACAGATCAGTTGTGTTCTAGTGCAATGATCTTCAAATTCTGACCATACCCACAAAAAAATGTTTACATCATAACACACACATGTTGTGATTTGTAGTAAGAAATATATACTTGGTCTTTGTCCCGCTATGGCACAGAGCTCTTAAAACCATTGGAATTTCCTAAATGATGAGAGTGATAAAGATGTCTTCATATTCATAAGAAACCTCTTTGACCACACCTGAGTTTATGTTAATGAGGCAACTTTTTAAAAGTACCTAAAGATGGAGGCTGGTTACCAGACGAACCAATCATGTAATTAGAGAGTTGGAACTTTCAGGTTCCTCCACTCCACCCTCACCCCCTCACAGGGCAGGGAGAGAGGCTGGATATTGAGTTTGATGACCAGTGCCTAATGGTTTAATCAATATGCTTATGTAATGAAGCTTTCATAAAAAACAAAAAGAGAGTTTCTTGGTTGGCAAACATGAGGAGATTAGGGGAGAGTGGCCTGCTCAGAGGAATTCTACACCCCTTTTCTCATACCTTGCCTTATGCATCTCTTCCACCTAGCAGTTCCTGAATTACATCTTTTATAACAAGTGGTAATCTTATAAGTAATATGTTTCTCTGAGTTCTATGAGCTGCTCTAGGAAATTAATCTAACCGAAAGAGGAGGGGATCCTGGGAACTTCTGATCTATAGCTGATTGGTCAGAAGCACCACTGACAAGCTGGACTTATGATTGATGTCTGAGGGGCTGAGCTCTTAATCTGTAGGATCTAATGCCATCTCCAGGTAGATAGTGTCAGAATTGAGTTAATTGCTTCATAGTGATGGGGGCCGGGGGGTGGTTGTGGTGGAAACGCACATACACACTCAGGACAGACATACTGTCAACCTAAAAATCTGAGAGGCAGTAATTGAACAAAAGGCTTTTATTAGGGATCAAAGGAATTGCAATTCATCAAGTACAAATTTAGGCAGAAGCCCAAATAATGTCTTCCACCCAATGTGGGAGAGGGGCTCAGAGTTTTTATGGAAAAAAGGGAAAAAGATGAAGTAAGTTATATTAAAGAAAAGTTCATTGGCTCTAAATGAGGTAAGACTAGGTTTGTACTTCATAGACTGGCTTGAGATTCAATCATCAGGCAAAAGGCTAGATTCGTACTTTATTGATTGGTTAGCAACTTCATCGCTGGCAAAATCCAATTTCATCCATTCTTACAAACAGGATATTCTTATTCTTGCTGACCTCTTGAATGTTGGCAGTTTGGTCCAGTTTAAAAGAAACAGAGAACAAGACATGCGGGGCATTTTCTCTGAAATGGCTCCTCTGGCTCTATTTTAATATGGGCTCACTCATGTCATCTTTCACACACATAAAACTGATACAATACACTCTATTTTCTTATTTTTCAGTTACAGTTGACATTTAATATTATTTTATAATAGTTTTGGGCATACAGCATAGTGGTTAGATACAGTCTATTTTTTAATTATACTATCCCATTGCATTCTTTTCTTTTTACTTATTTATTTTTAAATGCTGATGAACCTGCCAACCTGAGTTCACTAGCACCATTGTGACCTGTAATTTAAAAGCCTCATAGAGAGTGAAAAGAACACAAACTTGGATGTGAGAGTCAAACCAGGGTGGGAATCCCTGGATTCCTTTTTATTTAAAAATGGCCTTGGCAAGACTTTTCTATCTATAAAATAAGACTGATAACCACCACATCAAAGGATTTTTGTAGAGATGAGAGATTACATATTAAGATGCTTAAAACAATGAAAAGATGCATTAATGGCATTTATAGTTGCCTCTTTAATATCTGCTTTGTGGGGATTAAAAAGGGTATAATGTATGCCGACCTGGCACGCTGACCTTCAGTAATTACTGGGAATTCCTACCCACTCACATATAACAGAGACCCCATATTTCTCACTAGCTGGGCATCTATTTTCTTCTGTGTAAAATGAGGAAGATGTTTAATTTGGCTATGAAACATTACTTTGCTTGTATTATACAATGCCAATATAGGTGCTATTGCTTCTGATTTTGAGATAAAAGCTAAATTGCAGACATAATGTTTTTGGGAAAAATTTAAATTAAGCTTCCTGAAAGCTCTAGGTGGAAGAGAGCATATTCAAATAAATGCTTTTCTTTTTCTTTCAAATATTGGTCCTTTTATTCAAATAATGGACGAAGAAAACTGACCATAGACACACCTGCCTACCAATTGCTGCTATATTTCTTTGTTAAGAATTCCTTATGAGCCTCACTGAATTATAAAGTGATGCTCTTTTAAAATAGAGCAACATGTTTCTTGTGAACTCATATCCTGTTTCCCTTTAGAGACCGTGACTTGGAGCCGCCTCATGGGATTCCCAACGGGTTAAAAGGGAACCAACCCGTAAACTACCCTACTGGGAGGCCAATAGGTGAAAAAGCCCCTTCCTTACTATGTTCATTTTATTCTGAAGAAAAAGGGTGGCAGTGAAGGCAGGCAGTTGCTCTGGGCCCAACATTACTCGCTGTACCTCCATCTCCACACCAGCTTCCCTCTCTCATTTTAAAGTGACACCAACCCACATACAGGTCCTCTAGGAGCACCTTTAATATGACTGCCTGAGTTTTCTCAACAAACATATAATCTACTTGTTTTGTTTCCCCTGTTTTGAAAAAAGACATGTTTTAAAATTGAGGAAACAGGCAAGATGCCAAGCTTGAAAGAATTTTGTAAAAAAAAATTATTTCAATTTCTCTGAAGAATATAACTTTTTAAAAGTATCAATCAACTTTTTAAAAGTACCTACCTTCTTTAAAGTATCAATAGCTAATTTTCAATTGATTATTAATTTTTTTCTTCCTCAGAGGAGAGAGAGCAGCATTTTAACTAAATCAAATTAGTTTTCCCTAAAGTTAAATGAGTTTATTTTATGATTTTAGAGACTCATGGAAAGCAATCTCAGTTCCAATTCTTTTAAAGCGATGGTATTTGATAATTTAAGGTTAAAGTATTATTTATTATATTGTCACATTTCCTTTTAAGAAATGTGATAATATAATAAAAAGAGAAGCTATTAGATCTCATTCTGAGAAAAGGTAAGGCAGTTAAGAGGTTGAACCATTTAAAGTATGAGAGAGCGATCATTAACGAGATGAGTTTAAGTTTACAAGTTTCCTAGCATTGTAAATTGAATGTGGAAAACTAACAAAATAAATAAACAAGTATGACAAATAAGAGTCACTGAGAAATAATAGAATGATAGGGCCTATGGGAGGATAGTGGGAAAGAAAGAAAAGGCAACCAACCTCTCCTGGAGGAAAGGCCCCTTGGGCCTCAGTCTGGGGTGGTCTTAGAGACACAGTCCCAGAGTGAAAACTATCAGCCTCAGGAAGAACGGGCTCTGCCTCCCCATCTCCTTGCTGGAACTCCTGGGGAAAGGAGTAAACCCTTTGTTTTTATTTGTTTGTTTTTTTGTTTTGTTTTGTTCTGTTTTGATGTGGAGAATCAGAAGAACTTCTGAAAAATTAGAACCACTTGAATCTATCCTGGGAGCAGATTCCTAGCTGGTTGATCTGCTCTCTTTGTTCCATCTCAGTGGCCCTGTCCAACACATCTTATCTTTTCACTGACATTGTCTGAAGAAGCCATGCCTAAAGAGTCCTTCGGATAACAGGGCAGTCAGTCCCTTTTTAAAACAGCAAGTATTTGGAGGGTTAAGGGGCTGTCAGTCACTCAGCCTCCATGTACTGCTGTGAACCGGCTCATTCAAATCTTCTCCTATCTCTAGTCCAGATCAACTGCCTTGGGAAGGGGCTTTCCAGAGGGAAAAGTGGGGAGGGGAAGGTTTTGGGACATTTTGTAGACTGAAGCCCTTTCAAAAAGAAGGACTGGCTTGAGGAGATAGGCCTCAGTAGTCCTAAGGCTTTGTGGAAGTGAGAAATAATTAGAGGAAGATGGGGAAATTGGTCCTACATAAAAACTTTGCCTGTTGCAAATTTTTTTCAGGGTCTCTTTTATCTAAGATCTTGAATTTCCCAGCTAGCATTGCTGGTAATTAGTTCAATGTTTTTACTGGTTAAATTGGTTTTTAGAGGCTGGAATAATATTCTAAACACTTTATTATAATATTTTGTTTATGGGAAAATATCTTTGTAAAAAACTGCAAACATTGTGACATTTTAAGGATGATTTGCTAGTCTGTAGTTCTAAATCAATTATCAGAAAGCGACGAACATGTCACAAGGTACTTTTCTCCCATTCCAAAACCAAGAAAATGCGAGGGAAATAAGTGTACCAAGGACATTAAAAAAAAGTTCCCCATATATTATAAATTTTCTCAGGCAGTTTGATTTCATGTGATTTTAAACCTCCAAACATAAATGTTGATGTAATTTATTTTTTATATGTCTGTAAATCTTAATTCATAAGTCAAATCACGAGTTTGAAAAAAGTGCTTAACTAAATTAATCTTTAGTCCCTAACCTAGTTCACAAATGATTTTCACATAACTTCAAAGCCAGTTGGTTCTCTCTCATTGGTGTGGGGGCTACAGCCTCTGGGGTAGTTAGCCGAGCTAACAGAAAGAGAGAGTGTGGGTTGCTGTTAGAGATCTGTAAAACTCTACAAGTCCTGGACTCCACCTTCATAAGACCTCACTTTCTACTGTTCCTCCTGAGTGCTCTATAGTGGCCAATAAATTCATCAAATGAAGAATCTTTGATGGAACCTCAAAGATATCTTCGATATCTTCAAGATCTTCCTTTCCCTCCTTATTAAGTCTTTCCCCTTACCTTCTCTGCCCTGATCTATGCCTCCATTTAGCAAAGTTTCTTTGATAGTCAAGTGTATCTGGGCCCTGCCCATCTCATTTTTTGCCATTGCCCTTAATAGGCTTTCAATATAGAATTCTCTCACCTAGACTGTGACAAGTGGGGGCAGTTGGTCAGCCTGCCTGCTTTCATCTTATGTACTATTTTTTCTGTCATACCAGAGTTATCTTTCTAATATATAGGTGCCCTGGCAACAACCCTCAATCAAAGCTTTCAGAAACCTGTCTTTGGTCTACCTTCCTAGCTTTCTCAAACCATTCCCAAAGTAGCCTATGTCTCTTTGACTTCTGAGACTTTATATTTTTCCCCACCCTGTAATGTCCTTTTCCATCTTATTCACCTTTCAAAGTTGTATTTATTTTTTAAAATTAAGTTCAAATGCCACCTCCACTGTAAAGACATTCCCAATATACCTGTTATGCCCTGCCCTCTAACATGTTTTTTTTTTTCCTTTTACTAGAGGTATATCATTTGGTTTTATATTATAAATTACTGGAAATATGATTTCCCCATGAAACCTGTAAGTTTTCTGGGTGTAGGCTTCATGTTAGAATTGTTTCCATATGGTCTATAGCCTTGCTTTGATATATATGAAATCAAGCTGAATAAACTACCCAAATTGGACATAGTGATTTTTTATTGATCAAAGAACAAAGCCAACAGTGGTCTTACTGTTATTACCTCTTTTTAGCTCACTCAGTGAAAATACATTCTCACAGATTAATATAATCTCACTCTTACTCCCCTGAATTTTGGACTTTGTATTAGCCTAAAAAGTCTATATCCACTTTAATGAATTTTCCTTTATCCCAAGTCCTCACTCCTATGAATATAGGCCTATGAATATAGCCTCTAGGCCAATGTGACCAAAGCGTTGTCCTTGTACCACCTGTATTCTTGTCGCCAAATGTGCTAGTTAAGAATTCAGATTCCTGGACCCCTCCTCCAGATCTCCTGAATCAGAATCTCTGAGGATGGGCCGGGAGAATCTGCTTTATTAATAAGCTTCTCAAGACTGCAGTATGTAGGAAACTTCATTCTAGAAATTCTTCAGAGAGCTTGGTTGGGGGCTGCCCCCAAATTTTGGTGGATTTTCAAAATCTCGTATCAGCTCTAAGAATGACTAGGCTTCAAACATCATAAAAGGTGAACAATGAAATATACTTACAGTTCATACAGTTCTCTTGCTGAGAATCAAAAAGGTAAATGAAAGCTTGTAGGACTCAAAAGAGTGAGAAAGCAAGGAACTAAATTTGGTCCTGATTCATTATCATTTGGCAAAATGGTACATATTTGAGATTAGGAGAAACTATTTAAGACCTGACTCTGACCGTTTTTCAGCTCCTTTTCATCTTTTACACTGAACATCGTATCTATAAAAATAGGACTAAATGGGAAATTAAAATTACTAAGAATGTGCTCAATGTCAGGCTTCATGCTAGATGCTTTCCACATATTTCTCATTTTATTAACCACCTGTGAGGTTACTTATATATCATCATTTTGCAGAAGAGGAAATTTAGAGTATGAGAGATTAAGTAAACTGCTAGTTAGGTAAATTAAATAAGTAATCAGGTAGATAGTTTAAGTTAGATAGAAAAGTAAACTGATATTAAGTAAACTGCTAGTTTCAAATTCCAGTTCCCCACTTACTAGTTATATGACCCATGGGAAAACTCCTTAACTTCTCGGAGTTTCAACAGCATCAGGGATAAAACAAGGGACACACATCATCTTCCTCACAAGGTCCTGAGGACTTGAGATGAAATCAGGTCCACATAGCACCTGGCACTCAGCGTTAGCAACACTTCCATCATCTCTCTGTTCTCTTCTAGTCTTAGCTTTGTTTGTTTGTTTGTTTTTGTAGATTTTTATGAAGGAGCTTGTTTGCTCAGAAGCCTCTGCTATTTTAAACCACTTTAACAGGTGGTTTAACAGGAACAGCACTGTTCATTGGCACTCGTAGCCAGTAGCTCTCCCTTTGTCCTGAGGGTTCATTCAGGAAAAGGGAATTCTCATCAACCCCTGGCTTCTTTCCAGATCCAAAGAGGCTGTGATGTGATCTGGGAAAAGCAGTCCCTATGAGTCATGCTTTCAGCTTCCAGCTGGCAGCAAGAAGGACAGGAAGTACACATCACTATTGCCAGCACCACTGCGAATCTTCACCTTTCTACAGCTGGGCTTTCCCAGACCATGTCAGTGAGCCCAGTGCATGGCCACATGCCTGCCACATGATCCTGAGAATCGCAGCGGCCTTGTTACATTCAGTTTGCCAAGTTTCTGCAGACTGGAGCAACAAGGGTCACCCCACCAGGAAGATAGAATGGCTTGTTTTTTTTAATGAGTACTCTGGTGATAAAATCATCTCATGATTTTGTTGCAGGTAGTGAGTGACTCTAGTAGCAATCATGAAAGGTTTCATTTTATAGCTTCCCCCCGCCCATACGCATTTATTCTTGAGGGCAAGGAGGTGCATTTATCACAATGTTATGATTTGCTCTCCTAGACTGGTTGTAGTTTCATGTCATCTTCGAGTTCTAAGCTGAAACCCAAAAAGATGTCAGAATTGTCACCCAGAGTCACAAGCAGCAGTCATTGTTCTTGATGTCATTCAACCTTCTTGTCCCCTTCTTAACAATCAATGGACCATGCAGACATAAATTTAAACATTTTTTTTCTAACCTACCTTTTTCTTACTAGTTTTCTTATGTACTTTAGAATAATGCTTTTCCTGTTATTCTATCCAATGTAACAGTAAATTACATTTATTAATCCTAAATTGATTTCTAAATTGAGGACTTAGGGATTTAGTGTATATGTGTCCTTTCCTCCTAATCATGTTGTTCATGACTGTATGGATTCTGCTCACACTACTTCTCACAGCCTTGGTCATTAGAGCAGAAGTCTGACCAGCTTCCGACTGCCAAACTGAGGAAGTCTGGCAGCTTCTGTTCTTACCCAGTTTCCTCTACCACCTTGACTGTTAATATACATGTTGTTGTGGGAAGCCCTTCATTAAATACACAAACAAAGTGACAGTAAGGGGGGAAAAAAACAACAACAGAAACCCAGAAGGATAATTGTAACAGACTTGTGCCTGTTTAACAGCACCTATTCTGTTGGTGATTCAAAACACAGAGAGACCTAGCAGTTTAGCGAGATGGGCTTAGAGTTTAAATTAAATAACTGCAGAAGGAAGAAACCAAAAGTCTGGTTGTCAGAGCTTCCTGGTTTCTACTCAACATTTTTCATCCCCTCCTTTGCTTCTGCAGTGTCTATTTTTACAAATGTGTAAAATAGGAGTAAATAATAAATCTAGCTACGAAAACCTTTTGTCTTAAATACCTTAAACTCTTCCCTGAGGAAAGATGCTTTATGTTTATTAACTACATCTCTATTTTTTATGACAAATAAAGCAGTAGCACTTATTTTTATTGTCCACAATTATTGAAATAATTCACTATAATTCGGATTCTTATATATGAGAAGCTCCACATACAGCTCTCATGACATTGTTATTAAGTGTGAGGGTCATAAATATCTTGTCTAAGATGGGCAAAGGAAGTCACAGAGATATGAAGTGAGTTCAGATCACATCATGAGTCAATAAAAATGGCTTGAGTTCTGAGGCTATGTCTGGGCTCCCGTGTGCTTGACATTCTCTGAAGCCCGTGATACAAAAGATTATGGTGATGCTCAGTTTAAATCCCCCCTCCCTTTTTTAAATGTCATTTAATGATTCCACAGACTTCCTGGATATCAAGTCAGGTGAAGTTTAATTACATTTAGCCATTTCTAAAAATTGATATTTCTTTAAAATGGCTAATGAAGACTTAAAAATTGCAGACTATTTCCTAACTCAGGAAGACATGTGGTGCAGTTCCTCCAAACATGAGGCATTCTGAAACAGCCATGAGGATGTCCTAATCTGCCCAGAATACAGCAGGATGTCTAAACACATACAGAATAATGCAGCTTTCTTTCTCTAAGTCCGTTGGCAACTCTAGTTCTCACAATATTTCTGCCTCCAGGAAGGAAAACCTAAGACTTGCTTTCTGCCTGGCTCCTTAATGGTCAGTGGAGTCTCTCTGAGGCCCTATGTTCAGACACATTAGGAATTGAGGATGGATCTGAACCGTTGTTGCAGTGCATCTGAGCCCGTGGCCTACTGGCCTCTATCTAGTTTCAGATCTATTCAGTCTGCCAGATACTTATTTTTCAGTGAGGCAGGGGAAATGGGACCCATCTTGGGTTGCTGTGCATTATTCTATATTTATAATTCATTTTATCAGGGTTTTTAAATATAATGTTACTTTACAATTATACAGTGCTTGGCAATTTTCAAATTTTCATTTGATGCTCAACAGTTTTAGGAGGCAGTGATGTTATTCCCATTTTTACAGATGAAAAATTGAGGTGTAGAGAGGTTATATTGCTTAAATCCATGTCTGCTTGATTTCAAAGCTTATGACCTTTTTTCTAACTTTTATTTTGAAATATTTATAAATTCACATGAGGCTGCAAAGAAATACACGGAGAATTCCGTGTACCCTTTTCCCAGTCACTCTGATGTCAGCATCTTACACAAATAGAGTATAATATTAAAACCATGAAAATGACATTGGCACAATCCACAGAGCTTATTCAGAGTTCACTGGTTTTACATGCACTGTTTGTGTGTGTGCATATGTGTGCAGCTCTATGAAATTTTGTCATGTGCTTTTTATACACAAACTACTCACTGTTCTACTAATTTTAAATATGAAGTCAGATTACAGGAATGACTGAAAGACTTCCTTCAATAAAGCAGTATCTACCAATAATTATGTATACGACCAAACAGTTTTTCATATCTACTTGCAACTATGAAGAAAAAAAAGGAAGAAATCCTACAAACCCCAGCTCTTGGGAGCACTAGTCTGTGCTACATGCCCCTATGGGCACATTTTCTGAAGGTTATAATAAGTGTGAAATAGGGGAACTTTATTTATTGATAATTATGGCAGCAATAGTCTCTCATGTTGAAAATTTCCATCGGTAAAAAAAAGGTGATCTTACTTTGCCTTCGAATTTAGTCTCATCATCTTCCTTTCCCTGGGAGTTTGCATCTGTCTCTGCAGAAGGTTCTTCAGATGTTTTCTGAAGAAGACCTAGAGGGTCAAAAAAACCCAGCCATTAATTTGGCAACTCGGCTTATAAATAATTCAGAGTGCTTAGCCTGACTTGGACAAGCAGGTGGGCTGTGTTGAGGCAGTTGATTAAAAAGGCTAAATTGAACTGTTATGGTGACTTCCAAGGTGGCAGATGAAACTTGAGGTGAAGGAGAGATGCAGAAATGAAATAGAGTCCTTTACCCCAGGCACTTGACATTTGATCTGAAGAGATAAAAGTCATATTTAATACCACATAAAATATCAAAACACAACAAATCAGTAAATGTAATGTGGTAAAAGTAATAGTGTTTCCCTCATTCCCATTTTTAAGGTCCAGCTAAAGGGTCACTTTCTTTGTGAAGTCTTCCCTGACTTTCAAACTTCATGGATTCTTTTATGCACCACTGCTTGAGCATTTATCATTTGTACTGTAAAATATTGCACTTGGTGTTATTTTTGGATTAGAAGACCAGATTCAATTCTAGGTACTACAGTCTATTGTACGTGTTACATATTACTTATATGGTAATTAATTTGTGGTTATTATGAAAATTTGAAAATATTGAAATCTTACAATTTAAATACAACCACTTGGTATATTTCCTTACACACACACACACACACACACACACACACACACACACACACATTCACACTATGATTATAGAAGGGAATGTCCGTGTGAACCTTAGTCAGAAGGAGTTGTTGTTAATCGGAGAATCTAACAGCTGAATTCCAAAGCTGATAGAACCACATTTATTAGTGTATGTGACTGAGAGAAGAATCAGGTGGCTGAGTCACAAAGGAATTGGGCTTTCTTGCTCTTTCTCTCTTCTCTTTGTCACTATGTCTCCCTGCTCCCCTTTCCACAGACTTCTCAGACACGTGGGAGAAATCCTTTCTTCAGGCTCCATAGCCATTGGCAGTAAGAGTAGGACTTGGGGAAGAGAAGCCCTGGTTGGATCTTGAGGCTTTCTAACCCAGCTTTCCCAGAAAGCTACACTAGGGATGATGGTTACAATGCTAATAAGTAAGTAGTACTTCAAGTTCTTATTTGTCACTGTTACTACTCTTGTATATACAGTTCCCTTGGGAAACTCACAGAATACATGTGATTAGCTTGAGACAGAATTTGAGCATTTCTAGGTCTCATAACCAAAATGCCATCCATCTAATGCCATTGATATAGCACCTTAATTCTTATTTGTGGTTGTCTTGATGGAAGTTAACCATTTAACTTCCAGAAGTCCCTCAAGTCTCCCAGATTCTGTCCAACTGGAAGCAGCTGGGCTTTCTATGGGTTTTCCATGGAGGTTATGTTAAAATCTATAGTGAAATACAGGGTTTGCTACCCCAGGTTATATGACCACTGAAGCTACTTTATAACAACGAACAGTCCTTTGGTCTCCTCACTTTCTGCAGTATCTCTGTAAGCTGAGTGATTCCAGCTATAATAACTCGATGCTAGAAATGCATATCCTGTAATTGGTGACAGCCATGACTGAGAATCACCTGCCCTTAACACTATTAAAAGTACAGTGGCAAAATTAAAGGCAGGACTGTGGGAGCCATACTGTCAGCTTTCAAGTCTTGCTCTTGCATGTATGAGACACATTACAGAGAAATCTCTGTGCCTTAGCTTCTTCATCTGGAAAGTGGGGAATAATAAGAAAGCCTATAGGACTGGGTTGCTATGAAGCTATAATGAGTTAATATATACGAAATGTTAGATTAAGCACTCAGGACATTTGAGCTATTATGACAGCCACATGGAAAAAATTTTTTCACATTTCTTACAAACTTCAAAGAGATTAAATGTTGTACCCAAGATACATAGATTCAGAGCTGACATTCCAGCTCCCATCTCTAAACTCTTTGCCCATGTACCTTACACTGTGAAATATAATACTTTATCTTGGCACAGGCTTAGTTACTAAGGAATCAGACAAATAAGTTTGAAAATCCTGTTAGTGACCTGCCTGAGTCCACACTCAGTGGTTATGCTCCAAAACAAAAGTATAGAATTGTTCTGCAAAAATGAGCTAGTTGCCTCACTAAGGTCAATGATATCTGTTCAAACATGATGATCTATTTACCCTAGGAGGGTCATTACCTATTATGAAATCATGTGTTTGAAAAATCAAGAAACAATTCATCATTCTTGCTTTATTTACTTGTAATAAATATATGCATCCCTTAAAACAATGAAAAAGGCAAAGTCATTGAAGTGAATATAATTTAGTTTGGGAAAGAGCTTTTGATAAGAGGTCAGGAGAACCAAGCTATCAGAGAATAATTTCTCTACTTGTCTGAGTGTTTGTGTGTATCTGTGGTATGTGGGTATAAGTGTGTCTGACTGTGCATGTGTATGTATGTGTGTGTTGAGTGTGTGTGTGTGTGTGCACATAGAAAAATTCAGAAAAGAAATGCACTGAACCGTTACCAAGGCTTACTTTTGAAAAGTTAAATATATGATAAGAGTCAGGGGACTATAAATCATACTAAATGAAGAATTACCAAAGAACCTCATCATTTTCAGACAAATAACAATTGAAAAATTTGTTGCACAACAAGGAAGTTTTTCAGCCTGAAACGATATGACACAAGATGGCAATTCAGATCTAGAATAAGGAATAAAGAACACAAGAAATGGTGAAAGAAGGGTAAATATAAAATAATATATTGTTTCTTTTTCCTTTTCTCTTAATTTTTTAAAGGTTATGTGATTATTTAAAGTAAAAATTATAACATGGGGGACTTAACATATGTAGATGCAATATTTATGATAAGAGTAGAACAGAATATAGGTGAGGGAGGCATGTGAAACCATACTATTGCAAATTTCCTATATTACATACATTATATATTAGATAAATTGCATATTTTACACAAAGTGCTATAATATTAACTCAAAGTAGATAGCAATAAGTTAAGAATGGATATGTAATTCCTAGGAGAAATATCTGGGAAAAATAATGCAAAGAGGTATATGTATGCTAAAAAACCAATAGAGGAATTAAAACAGAATACTAAAAAAAAATTGCTAACCCAAAAAATGGCAGGAAAGGAGGAAGTGAGGAATAAAAAACACATATGAGACAAATAGACAACTAACAAAATAGTAACTCTAAATCCAACTACTTCAATTATTACATTATATGTAAATAAACACTCCAATTAGAGGATAGAAGTTAACAGAAAATATTAAAAAGGCAAGATCCAACTATATTTAGCCTACAAGAAATATGCTTTAAAATAAAAAAGAGAAGTAGAAGAATGGGAAAAGTATATACTGCAAGCACTAAGTAAGCATAAGAAAGCTGGAATGGCTGTACTAATAGCAGACAAAATAGACTTCAAGACAAAGAGTTTTACTAAACATAAGGAGAGGAGAGACATTTCATAATTATAGAAGGACCAGCATATCTAGAAGATATAACAATTTTGAGTATGCATGTGCTTATTAATGGAGTTTCAAAGTACATGAAGAAATAAATAACACATACATCATGTCCAAGAGCAGTTTACCCCAAGAATGTATGATTATTTTAACATTTGACAATAAATCATTGTAATCCACTGTATTAATAAAAAATAAAACCATATGATCATCTCAATATATAGCACCAAAAAGAGCATCTGAAAAATTAAATGATTATTCATGATGACTCTCATCAAACTAGGAATAGAAGGGAACATCCTCAGTCTGATAAAATACGTTTGTGAAAACTTACTACTAACATCATACTTCAAAATGAAACATTAACTATTTCCCTTAATTTTAGGAAAAGACAGGGATATCTGCTCTTTACTTATATTCAACATCATCTTGAAGGTCTCTGCCATTAGAATAAGGGGGAAAGAGCATAGGGATTGAAACAGAAAAAGGAAAACCATCCCTATTTACAGGTGACATGATCGTATTTCTATACAGAAATATATTCCTATTGAGAGTTATATATGGTAATTCTATTTACTATAGGGTTAAAAAACATGAAATGCATAAGACATTTACACTCAAAACTGCTATATTGCCAAGAGAAGTTGAAGAAGACCTAAATAAATGGAGAGTTATAATATTTATGAACTGGAACCTTCAATATTGGTATAATAATAGTTCTCCCCAAACTAATCTATATATTCAGTTCATTGTCAATCATGATCCTAGCAGAAATCAAAAAGTAATTCTAAAATTCATATAGAAATGAAAAGGACCTAAAATAGCCAAAACAATCTTGCAAAAGAACAAAGTTGGAAGACTTACACTACTTGATCTCAAGGCTTAGTAATAAACTAAGATCATGTGGGATTGGTGTAAGGACTTACTTATTTTTAAAAATCTTTTCAAAGAACCAACTTTACTACTCCATTGCTAATAGTATCTGGTAAGACTTTTAAAGGTCCTTAATGAAGTTTTTTATGCTAATGTTATTTGTGCACTTATATTATTCCTCTGCCAGACTGTGAGCTTTTCCTTGCATCCAGGTACTCAGTTTTATCGAACATTATAAGTCTTCAGTGCCTGTACTATTTCATATCTGTAGTTTGTTTTAAATAATATCTGTCAAAACAACAATCATTATGCATCTTAAACAACCACAATCTTCAGCCTCATGAGCACTGATGAAACACAAAGCTTTCTTGCCCAAATAACCTACCTGGGACAGAGGGCTGGCTGGTTTTTGGTGACACCCATTTTGGGGAGGATTCAGGATGGGGAGCCACAGGTTGCACTGGGCGAGTCTGTCTGGCTGCCAATTTCATTAGACTCATTTGTCTCTTGTGAAATATTTCCTGTACATCACTCAGCTTCTGCAGGACTTTCTGGGCTTTGGCCTGCAGGAACAAAGCAAATCATGAGCAAATCACTCTGCACTGAGCCTGAGGACATGATGCATTCTGTTTCGACCATCTTCCCTCCTCCCCCACCCTTAACCTCTTTTAGGTGACACAGCTCTGGGCACCCATATGCAAGTCATCACACATCTTGCCTTGCACCAGAATTGTACTTCTAAGAGTCTGCATCTCCCACTTGTGTGGCAATGATTATATCCTTCTCACTACTGTATCTCCAGTGCCTGGAACACTGCCTAGCATATAGTACTGCTCAGTAAATATATTTTGTGTGGGAAAATGTTCTTTAAGCCATATCCATTAATGGCAGAGATTCAGGAGAATAAGAAACAAGACCTAGATGTCTTTGAGTTTCACCAAGGCCTGAATTCAGCTGAATATATTTCTTCTGACCTTGATCTCAGCATAACATCCCTCTAGCTCTGGTAAATCAAGGGAAGTGGATAACCTTTTCTTTGTCGTGTTGACATCTATTTTGTGGATGATTTTAACCATCAAGGAAAGGACCCAGAATTAAAAGAGCTGAAGCACTTTAGCCATGCAGGGTGCTCTGAGGATGTACAGGCTCACCTCACACACAGGAAGGCTGCCATCTTTTGCAGCTGAAAAAGGAAATTTGTCTTTTTTTATGCTGGACCATCTTCTGAGGGAAATAATCAATATCCCTGAGACAGGATTCGAGTGTCAGCCATAGAAAAACTGTTCCCCTACAGACTTAGAACCCTGTCAAGACTGACCTCTTCACCAAGATCTGGGGCTGGTTTCACTCTTTGGAGGGTCTGAGTGCAGACCTGCACTGTCCATACAGTAACCACTAGCAATGTGAAGCTACTGAGCTACCTGAAATGCGGCTGGCCTGAATTGAGCTGTGCTGTTAGTATAAAATACACACAGAATTTTGCAGACTTAGCATGAAAAAAGAACATAAAATATCTCATTTATAATTTTTTATATCAATTGTATATTGAAATATTTTAGACACAGGTTAAATAAAACATTAAAATCGATTTCACTTATTTCTTTTTATTTTTTAAAATCTGGCTGCTAGAAATCTTATTAGCTCACCTATGTGACTTGCATTTTATTTCTGCTGGACAGTATTGGTCTAGAACAGGGGTTGAAAAACTTTTTCTGTAAAGGAACAAACAATAAATTTTTCAGACTTTGCAAACCATCTGGTCTCTGTTGCAACTACTGCACTCTGCTACTGCAGCATAAAAGCAGTCATAGATAATAAATAATATAGAAATGAATGAATGTAGCTGTGCTTTAATAAAACTTTAATTACATAAGCAAGCTGCTTTGGTCTACAGGCTACAGTTTGCTCACCCTGCGTCTAGATTAAGCTTGGGGTCTGTGTTTAAGGGTCTTTTCAGAGAATGTGAATCCAGCCTCAGGAAGCTCGGTTATATCATGCACTAGAGGTTCTGATAACAAAGCTATGAGTCCATGTCCCAAAAGAAACCAAATTCCTTATGTCAAGGTGATGGCAATGTCAGTTTATATTCTTTGAGGGATGATGATAAGACCTGGTGACCATCCTGCCTTTCTGGCCTAGTGATTAGCTTGAGGAAATTGAGACATGGGTGTTAATTGCTGCACAAAGATAAAATATCTGACTGAACAAACAACTGTCAAACTGGTGATATATGATGTGCTGCCCTAGCGTGAGGTCTGTGCCATATGTTCACCACTTGGACTGGACACCTTTTGCATTTTCCCTTAAGATCCCAGAGTGAACCCTAAAAATGGTGAAGCCTAAATTCCTAAGCTTAGATGAGGGGAAGGTTGGCATGAGATTGACAACTGCATCCCCCACTTCCTCTCTCCTCTTTTTCACTTGCAAATCTGTTCTCCATACCACAATCAGAACTCTCTTTCTGAAATGTAAATCTGATCATGTAACCTACCTGTTTAAAAGCCCTGCAGTGGAACCCCACTCCTCGTCCTAGAGTACCGGGCTCTTCATACTTTATCCTGACCATTGTGTCCCACTGTCCCTCCATTGTATATGCTCTTGGACCAAGGAGCATTACTGGGAACATGTTTTTCTTCCACTACACTGCCAGTATCATGATTGCAGGGACTGTGACTTTCATTATTATTGAAATGTATTTCCAAAATAAAGCACAAACTGGGTACCCAATAAATATTTGAAGAATTGAATTTTGTTATTTGCTACTGAGATTGTTTCCTTCCCTAGACTGGCTGGTGAAAGTGAATGAGGGAGAAAAGTCAGAACAGCAGCACTGACGGTCAGCACAATAGCCAAGTATTAGAGAAAAGCCTTGATGAGCCTCAGGGTGGGTACTACAAGAACAACAGTTTAATGGCTGATGTCTTTTTAATAATTCTTATGTCTTAAATGTAACAGATTCAATCTTCTAGACATAGAGCACCTGTGTTTTTTTAGAAACAAATTTTATTTTTCAGAATAGTTTTAGATTTACAGGAAAATGACAAAATAGTACAGAATTTCTATATATACCACACCCAGTTTCTCCTATTAACAGCTTACATAACTATGGTACACTTGTCACAATTAATGAATTGATATTGATACATCATTTTTATTATTAAAATAAATTATTACCATTAAATAAAGTACACATTATATTTAGGTTTCCTTGGTTTTTACCTAATGTGACTTTTTTCATCCAGAATAACACTTTACATTTAGGTGTCATGACTTCAGCTTTTCTTGGCTGTAACAGTTGCTCAGCTTTTTCTGGTTTTTAATGACCTGGACAATTTTGAAGAGTATTGCTTAGGTATTTTGTACAATGTCCCTCAGTTTATACTTATCTGATGTTTTTCTCGTGATTAGTCTAAACTTATGATATTTTTAGGAAGAAGACCACCAACGTAAAGTGCCATTTTCATCACATAATATCAAGGGTATTACTGTTGCTGTTGAACTTGACCGCCTGGCTGAGGTAGTATGTGTTAGTTTTCTCCACTATATAAAAGTCATTCTTTTATTTCTCTCTTCTTACACTGTACCCTTTGGAAGAAAGTCACCATGTACAATCCACACTTCAGAATGGGGAAGTTTTGTTCCACCTGCTCAAGGGCAAAGTAGCTACATAATTTGGAGTTCTTTTGCATGTGAGATTAGGTTCTTCTCCCCCACACCCTATTTATTTATTTATTTATTTATTTATTTATTTATTTATTTATTCCAGCTACTGTATACTTTGGGTTGTAATCCAACACTACTTTATTAATTTGGGTTGTAATCCAACACTACTTTATTAATTTAGTTGCTCAAATTGTTCCAGCATTGACCATGAGGAGCTCTTTCAATTGCCTCCTATGTCCCATCATTGTGGTTTGTTTTGTTTTTAGCAGGTCCTTACTTTATGGCAATAGGATCATCTTGCATAGTTCCTGCACCAGTCCTAGAATCAGCCATTTCTCCAAGGAGCCTGGGTCTTTTATTATTGGAAAATGGTATTAGAAACCAAGATCTGGATACTAGGTGTGCTCATTGACACTGGGGGTCTCATTGTTTTTAGGCTCTCTCTACTGTCCAAGTAAGGAGATACACGTGTCAATCCCAACCTATGTGTGTGTTGTGTGTGTATATATATATATATATATATATATATATATGAATATTTCTATATATGTAAATTATAAGTTTGACATTAAAGTCATTACCTCTCAGTGGACAAAACTTTCTCTGACACAGTAGGATATTTAGTCTTGTAATCTACAATTTTACTTCCAACCAAAAGAATAGATGGGCTTTGGGAATATTTTGGTCTGTTTTACATATAGGATTTAAAAAAAAAAAAACATGTTGTCTTTTAATCTTTTCCTTACCCCATGCTTCTCCCTGTTTTTCAGAGTTTTATTAAGTTTTATTTATTTCCTGGTGGGTGGTCAAGAAGTTTGGTGAATTTGGCCAGAACAGCAGCTGTGGCCACTGGTTGACCTGATATACTTACTTGAATATCTAATGAAGTCAGAGCTAGACAAGACTGCTCCGCCTTAGGAATCTGACTTGGGGCTTCCAGTACTGGGTGCACAGTATAACACCTGCACCAGATAGGCCTTCTATTCGTACTCCCTGCAGAGAAGTAGAAGGGTCCTTGAGGTAGGGAAGCTGGTCTGCCCAAAACACCTTCTGCACTGCCTCAAGATCACACTTTCCTAATGAACTCACTGGGAGGAGTCAGGGAAAGATCTCTAGGGTACAATTCCATACCGAGCTGGCTGCACTGCATCCACTCTGCCACTTGCCTGTCCACTGCTCAACAAACATAGATTGGACCCCAGGCACAGGCCAGATAGGCCAGGCACAGGGCCACAGTGATGGATGAGGCTCCTACACTGCAGGAGTTCCCAATGTAATAAGCAAGACAGAAATTAAAATTAAATAATGTATGTATCATATTAGATAAAAGGCTCTTAGCCTGGGTCCATGGATGAACTTCAGGTGTCCCCTAAAATTAACTATAAAAATTTACATATGATGAGTATTCCTTGTTTGCCCCTAATCCCCAGCTCCACACACACGATATATTCTCTTCCCTGTTCTATGTCCCAGGAAGCTGACCTGTACAGACTCTGTCAGATGAGCTTACTTGCCTGTGAGCTTTTAGTTGGCACTGGCCAATGGGAAATACCACCAAATCCAAGAGGAGAAAGAAGAGTAGGGGTATATATTTCTCCATTAGTGGCTGCATTCCTCTGCCAAAGGCCACAGCCCTCACTAGTTGCCTCTCTTGCTGTAGCACTTCCTAGGTCCCCTCTGTCTTTCAGGATTAGGTGTAATAACCACTCTCTGTTTCTTGCTAGCCCCCAATGTGCTTCACCACCCTGTTGGGCTCCTGCCCAGATTTTTGTAAAAGGTACCTACATCAAACTCCTTTTAATCACTTTAAGTGTGTAGAACCCTAAAAATAGGTGAACCAGATTCTCAAGAGTCCATGACTCAAAAGAGATAAAGAAGCCATTACAGCAGAGGTATATACAGGGAGATGTGGATCTCAGAGGAAGGTGTACTATCCATGACTTCACTGGCTTCACAGAAGAGTGTGCTTCTCGAAATACAAATCTAATCCAGTTGTTCCCTTGCTAAAATTTTGCAGTGGCTTCCCGTTGTTCTTAGAATATAGGTCAAATTCCTTAATATGGCCCACAAAGGCCCATCTTGTCTGCCCCTCTCTAATCTCATGCCAAACACTCTTCATTTGCTCTCTGTACTCCAGCCACCCTGATATTTGGGTTCTGTACTTGTGCCAGGCTCACTTCAGCCTTGTGGACTCTGCACATGCTGTTCCTTCTGTCCGGAAAGAATCTCCCTTCTTCTATATTTATTCGCCAGGCCTTGGCTTGAATGACACCAATCCAGGTCAAGTTCCTCTGTCACATGCTCAATAGATCCCTGAATTCCAACTCTCAGCTAGAAACACTTTTTTTGTGTTTTATGTCTGACATTTATTATTGTCAGCCTGTCCCACTAAACTATAAGTTCCATGAGGGACGGAACCATGTCTATTTCTGTTCATCGTGTCCTCAGCACAATGCGTGCTACACTGGAGAGGCTTATAAAGGATTTGTGGAGAAATGAATCATGGAAGGTGATATTTGAGTCAGACCATGAAGGGTCAGTTTTCCAGGAAGCAGTTTGCCAGGAATCTAAGAGGCCACCTGGGGGTTCAAGAACTGATTAACCTGCTCAGTACATCCTATCTGGACTTTCCTAGGCAATAGGCAGACTCCTCCTCCACCCTCCACCGCCCCTGCCAATGCTTCCTTCCCAACCACAAAATCAAAATAACCTGGCAACATTACCTTCACATCAAGGGTGAGTATCAACTCAAACTGGTTGTGAAATTCCTTGGG
Source organism: Macroglossus sobrinus (assembly GCA_004027375.1). NCBI lineage: Eukaryota > Metazoa > Chordata > Mammalia > Chiroptera > Pteropodidae > Macroglossus > Macroglossus sobrinus. The sequence continues at coordinate 47,886 of PVKZ01003094.1, forward strand.
GCTGAGCAACTGGTACTCCTTTGCTGTGTCCAGGAATGCCTCAATGTCATTCAAGGCAACGTCAACCCCCTCTCGCGACTGGCACTTGTCTACAGCTTGGGAAGCCAAGAGGTAGATTCCTGCTTCACACCAGTGGCTGACCTTTTGAAAAGAAATACAGAGTTCTATGCAGTTAGCCGGACCACAACTCAGCCACCACAATCCTTAGGAGGTCTGAGCTCATCTGGGGTTTACAAAAATTCAAAGGCAATGGGAAATTGTCATGGGATAGCACCTAACCACCATAAATACAGCTACAAGGTGGACAAACCCAAACCAATTTTACATTTGTCTACTTCTTAGGGAAGTCACACAGTTAGTTAGTAAAACGAATCATGCAAACATTCTTCTCTTTTCTACTGACAGTAATTGCTGCACCTCCAAGAGTTGAGTGTTAAGAATTTTTAAGTTTGACCTAACTACATAGAAAGGTGACTTTTTGGGTTGACCTTCTAGGTCACTTGTCTTGCATCTTAATTGGTCTCAAGAGCACAGGGTGATTAAGAAGTCATTGGACCTGGCCCCTACATGCTTTCCTGGGGGAGGGACTGTCCCTTTGAACAAAAACAGCACGTTTCTTTGCCCACATTTTTATTAATTATCATTTGTCTTTCCCAGGGAGGCATCAAAAAATGCAAAGCTTTATAACCCAGAACACCAACACTCAGACTGTCCAGAATCCTAGGATAAAATCAGATAGGTGATGAATACTAACAGCTCCATTTTAAAAGATGTAAATAGAAAGATAGGAGCTTTCGTGCTGCCTGAATATTTATATGAAAAGAAGCTGCCAGTGCAAGTACATCTGCCTTTCCATTTACCTTGTGACCTGAAGAGCTGTGTAAAATAACTATACAGGTAAAAAAGATCCAAAGGGAGCACTCCAAAGGAGTTACCGCTACATGGAAAATTACAGGCAACTTAAATCTGTCTTTTTTCCCCTTAAATTATCTACACTGAGGGTGTGCTACTTTTAGAATAACAAAAATATATATATATATATATAAAGATATTTACCACTGTGTGGTAATGAGGAGGGGAGTGGGATGTGTGGGTATCTGTAACTTTTTCCCTCCACTTTCCTCTATTTTTGGATTTTCAAAATAATATGAAATCATGCTTTGATATATACTGTGAAAACTTTCCCTTGAAATATCATGCCTCCACCTGCAGAAAACATTAAGCTGGGGTCTTCTGTAGAGTCACAGCAGCCACAGCAGTCACACCAGACACACACACATCACACACACTTCACTCCTCAGTACTAGGCTATTTATTATCTCTGAAGCAGAAATGGAGCGAGGAAAACAGTAGTTGATCATGCAGAGAACTCAGCGCACAGAGCAGGCTGTGCACCAGGTCCTTCTGAGCCACTTGCTCCTGGAACAACTGTATTTCGCTGACATTAAAAGCCCTCAGGCAATGGGTGCCCCCAGCCATTTGAGAGAAAGAGCTATGGGACTGGAGCAAGCCGACTCATGGCCACAAGCCTCCTGCTGCCTGGGAACAGCTGAGAGGGAAGGCTCCAGAAGTCACTGCCCCTGTTGACTGGGCACTTGCCCCAGAGATCACTGCCAAAGGGCACCAGGGACTATGCCCCGCCCTGGGAGCCCTCTTCACACAGCGTTGCTGTCTAGTCCAAGGAGCCTGGGATTTGGAATTTGGGAGTCCTGACTTCCCACTGTGCGGTCTTGGGCAATCACTTATCCCAGGGGCCCCTGTACCACCTGCGCCAGAATTACCCGGGCACTTGATGAAAATACCGATTCCTGGCCATCATCTCAGATCTACTGAATCTGAGTTTCCCAAGTGGTACATCTGGTAATCCGCAATATAGCAAGCTCACCAGGTGATTTTCATACACTAAGTGTTGTGACGCATTGACTTAACCACACTGAATTTCAGTTTCTGCCTCTGTCAAATGAGGCCATTAATATCTTCCTCATTGCTTGCCTTGAGGATTAAACAGATAATATAATTATGTCTCTGGTAGGAACATAGTAGGTGCTCAATAATGGGTAGGAGTGTACAATGGTCATTATTACTTAAGCTTCCCCAGAAGGATTTGCAATGTGATACTTTTCTATGAGGAGAAGCATTTTGCAGATATTGTGCTTGGTTCTCTGTATGCCCAAAGGGGAATCAGAAAATTTTTCACAGGGCGAGACCAAAACACCCACTTTAAGTCTGGGTCCACAAGGAGGAAAATGGACTTTGGTTTACTCCAGTAGGATGTGGTGGAGTGGCAGAGGCACTTCTGACCTTCGATACCTCTATGACCTACAATCTGCACAGTTTTTAATACTTCTTGAGCATTGTTTCACATTAAGTTCCTTGTTCTCTCAGCAACCAAGTGGAGCAGGGAGGAGAAGTATGATTAGGACTGCTTTACAGAAAATGTTACATCTTACCTTGTCTAGATGTCTGTGCAACTCCAAAGATTTTCCTAAAATGTCATATTTTTTCCTGTTTTCATTGGTGAAGTCATCACAGAGGTGCCTGAGCTCTGAACACTTGGGTCTGATGGAGTCCGCTGCATAGTGGTGGCTTTGGATGAGTTGGTCCCCAATTACTGCAAGCAGCTGGGCTTTTTCCAAGGGCTCCTGCAAAGTGTATATGTGCAGCCAAGCATCAGACACCAGGCTGATATTTGCCTGGCACTGTGCACTCCAGTCCTGGAGGGAGGTATTTATCGGGTCTCAGGCTGAGAGTCTGAAGCTGAGAAATCTGGGAAAGCTCTTCCTTTCCTGAGACGTCTAGCCTAGTCCAGGAACATTTGCATTCTGAAGAAGAGCAAGTCATTCATTCAAATATGTGTTGAGTTCTGGGGTAGGTGCTGAGGATATAGTGTTAATAAGCCAAGAATTTGCAGCCCAGTGAAGAATTCAGATGTTAAATAAATAATACAAATAATTAAATTATTACAACTGTGATAAGTTCTAGGGCAGAAGAACATAAAGTGTTATATTGCACAGAATGAGACTCTGAATTCCCCTGTCACCTAAATGGAAAAGGAAAAAGGACAGATATGTGGCCCTGAGGAGAGTGGGGAGGGGGCTGAAGTTGACAAGATGGTAAAGATCTGGTTTAGACAACTACGAGGGAGTCATAAGACTTAAGAAATATGTTTATCTAAACCCCTTCCTGCCACCAACAAGGTCATGGCTGCTCTGACCTTGTCTGCTCAGCAACCACATCTCCTCCCTCTGTCTGCAAGGCTGGCTTTGTTCTAACCACATGTGGCATGTTTTTCTATTTCCAATTAGTTCATCACATATTATTGAAGATTACAATGTGCTGAGCACTGTCCAGTTATCAAGGGTTTGGTGGTAAACAAAGCAGGCAAAACCCCCTGCCTTCATAAAGCTTACATTTTAATAGGAGATGTAGGAACAAATAATTAAATAATTAAATATTATATAATATCTTAGATATAGTGGTGAGTGCCATGGAGAAAAATCAAACAGGTGGACAAGGCAGGAAGTGCTGGTGAAGGAGTTGCTATTTTAAATAGGATAGTGAGAGAAGGGTTCACTGAGAAGGTGCTATCTGAACTGTGCAGAAGAGTTAATATAACAGGCCTGAGACTATAGTCCTAAGAAAGGCCTGCTTGTAAGGCTGGCCATTGGGTGGCATCTGGGAATCTCAGGAGGGTTCCTACCATCCTCATGGAGAATGGCTCCATGCCTAAACTGCTTGTGCAAACACTACTTTATGATGAACCCCTGCTTTCATTCTGGGAATCTGGAATTCTGGTGCATATCAGGCAGAGGCTACCTGCATGACCAGCTTCCAATACAAACTCTGAGCACTGAGCTTCTGATGAGCTTCCCTGATCAGAATGCACTGCTGGGGGAGTCTGGTGCATCCCGCAGGACTCCATGGGGAGAGGGCTCCTGGAAGCTTGCTTCTGGTTTCCTCCAGAATTCACCTCATGAACCGTTTTCCATTGCTGATTTGGCTTGGTATCCTTTCAGTATAATAAATCATAACCACGAGTATAATTATATGCTGAGTCCTGCGAGTCCTCCTAGCAAATCTTCAAATCTGGGTGCGGTCCTAGGAACCCTTGACACAGGAGCCAAGACGTGGAATAAGGGCTAAGCCAAGCAGTATCTGGCGGAGAGGTTGGGGCATGTTTGATGTGTTCAGCTGAGCAGGAGGGGGTCACTGTGGCTAAAGCAGAGGAGTAAGCAGGAAAGAAGTCGGAGATGTATTCAGAGTGGAAAGACTGGGCTGCAGAGGGCCTTGCTGCCACTGTGAGCACTTTGGCTTTTACTCATTGTGGCATGGGAAGCTCTGGAGGGTTTCAAGGAGATGATCTCATTCATAAAAGGATTGCAGCAGCTCTGGAGTCGAGAATGACAGAGAAGAGGCAAAGCAGGAGGAACAGTTAGGGGGCTACTGCATTCATCCAGGTGAAAGAATGGCTTAAAGGAAGCTGGCAACCAAACTAGTTCCTTCCGTGAAATGCTCCTCCCAGGGTCATTCCATTTGAAGCTCCTGGTTCACCTCTTGGTGGGGCCCTTCTCTGACTGGGGAACCTAAAGCCACTCGCTGCAACCCGCCCACTCAGGCCCACTCCCTCACTTGGTTTTCATTTTCTAACAGCACTAATCTCTCTCTGAAAACATCTTTGTTTACTTTAATGTACAACTTCTTCATCCTCTTCCCACTCTTATCAATATGTAAATTCCATGCAGGCACTTAATAGGCATCTTATAAATATTCGATTAATAAAATGAATGGATAAATGAACCAATTCATGAGATGATTCAGTCATCTGCTTGCCGGGAAACATCACTAATCTGTGAGTCAACACAGATGATTGACACATTCCCAAAGGAGCAGAGGGCTCATGTGCACCGTCGCTGACCACATTTAGCAGCTGTGTGCCACACGTGCCCTGGCTTAACTTTTTACAGCAACGCAAAGAGTCATGTTGACTCCAGGTGACAACAACCGGCCCATGTCTTCACTTACAATGGTTTATGATTTCAACTGTCTCAAAAACCCTGACCCCTACCCCGCCAGTCATTCACTAAGCCCTGCAGGGCCTGCCTCCTTCTTCATACCCTTTGAATTCTGAGCCCTTTTCTACCACTTCCTTGTCAGTGTCTGTTCAGGCTTTCATGCTTTCTGACTTGGACAGCAGGCCTCTTTGCTCTCCTTCAGGCTGTTCTTCAAACCATGCCCCACATTGCTGATGAAGCAGCAATTCCACTACAATGCTTATCATGCCTACATCACGCCTAAGCTTCAAGTCCTTTTTTGGCTCTCTACAGTCTTCAGGAGAAAGTTCAAACTCCTAAGCAATGCACAGAAAGCCTTTCATTATCAGGCTCGTGCCTGTGCCTCCTCCTCCTAAACTTCTCTCACCCCATCCTCTGCTGTATCTGAACTAATGACCCATTTGTAGTTCCCCAAATACTCAGGCAGCTTCAGGCCTCCATGCCTTCCCTATTTGCTCTCTCTGCCTAGGAAGTCCCATCCTTCTCTTCCCACCCGTGCCCCCCACCACTCCAGCCCCTACCTCCTGATGCACACACACTTCTCTGTTCCAATTTTAGTATATGTGCTGCCAAAGCAGGCACGCACACACTCCTCTGGAGCTAACTCCAAACTGCCCTTCCGGGTTCATCTCCAGGAAACTTTCTTTAACTCCACCATTTTACTCTAACATCCCTCCTCTGTGCTCCGATAACACTCTGTGCCTTTCTTGATCAGAGCACATACTTCACTGTATTGTGATCACTTATCTATTGCCCTCACTATATCACAGACCCTTGTAGTCATACATTAGATCGTATTCAGCTTAAAACAGTACATAGCATAAGTTAGGTACTTAAGAATAAATGATTGTTGTACAAACCAAAAAGGAGTGATGGTGTGGGAATAAAGTGACACAAATCAAGCAGTGGCTATTTAAAAGAACTCAGAAATGAATGCCTAGTGCACTCGTACTGAATAGCAAAGGCCCAGCCCTGGTCACCAGCCCTGAAAGGAGGTTAGAATGCTAACTCCTCAGGTAGTGATTTTTAAATATGTTACTTACTGCTGTGTCCTCAGAACCTAGAAGAGCAATTGGCATGGTAGGAGAGCATTTACAGAATAAATGAAGAATGAATGAGACACTTACTAGAACTGCTCAGCCACTTTAGGTTGAACCTAGGAAACATTCCACAGCACAGAATTGAGCCAGTTACCTCTGCAACATTAATGACAATAGCTAACTTTCACTGAGAGCTTACTGTATGCCAGGCAATGTTCTGAATGCTTATATTGATCGTTTCTTTTACTTTTCATAATAAACCCTTTCATATAGATGCTGTTTTACAAAAGAGCAGTGAAGGCACAATGGCCCAAGGTGACCCAGGTAGGGAAGAGCTTCAGTCGCAGACAGTTTGGCTCCAGAATAAGGCTCTGACCACCATGCACTGCATTTGTTCTGCCTAAGCTTAGAGAGCTTATTAGGCTGATCAAACCTGGCTGATTTTAGTCAAATATAGATGCATGTAAACTTGGCAAGAAAGTACCTGTTGACTTTATTTTTTTTTTTTTTTAAGTCTAGCTGCCTAATTCATTAAGAATAACACAGGTTTTCTGGTCCAGGGAACTTCACCACAGGATATTTCCCAAATGCCCCATGGCAATCACAGCTTGCCCTTCACTTAGCATGTGGCACCTCACCCTTCAAAAGTGTTTTTAAAACATTTGAGATTGAAGAATAGATGCGAGGAACAGGTCCAAGTGGATCTTGGGAAAAGATCCATTAATACAACTTAGGAGCCACTTCTGGGTGACTGGATGATCACTCTGATGAAATGAATGAATAATAATGATAATAGCTTCTGAGTTCTGACCACCTATGACATTCAAGACACTCAGTACTTATTACACCTCTAACTCACTTTTCCTTCATAGAGATTTTGTGAGGTAGGAATTATTATTATAATCTGTTTTACAGATGAGGGGATATGTTCAGAAAGACTAAGAAACCTGACTAAGGTTGCACAGCCAGTAGTTGTTGGAGCTGAGATTTGAATCCAGTTCCTTCTGACTCCAAAGCCTGTGTCTGATCACTCTCCAGCCCACAGGGCCTCCCCACATGTGCTATGAATGATAGGTGCACAACCATACAAAGAACTTCACTGTAAAACATCCAAATCACAGCTTATTTTTCAGTCTGTACAGCTTCTGTTCATGATAAACAGGCAATAAAACTTAAGTGAAAAAGAAATAGTGAGAAAGAAATGGCTGAGATCTGGCGCTCAGTTCACAAGCCTTTCAGATGCTGAAAATTCCAGAAGACTGGATAGTCAAATTGCAATATGCAATTCAAAAATCTTTATTATAATAACAGTTTATCCCCCTCCCCCCCCCCCGCAAGGACTCTACTGCTATGATAGATGAAAGATGAGAGCATCTACTGTGTAAGGAAATAGTGAGAAACTGTGATGCGACTACTACAGAAAGCCCAGAACGGACTCCCAGGTAATAGCATAGGATAAGAATGTATGTATAGGGAAGTGAACTAGGTGAAACAAGAAAAGCAGAAAGTTAATGCCTGTTGAAGGTGAGCGATAGATACACGGAAGTTCATTGCACTAGTCATTCTACTTTTGTGTGTGTTTGAAAATTTCCACTAAAAGAAAAACAAGCCAGGCCCTCTAGCTAGATTACGGCCCTGGAGGGGTTAATGATCTGAGTCCCATGCTTTCTTGGGCACAGTAGTGTAACTGCTGGCTCCTGGCCTTGAGGGGAGAGGTCAAGGCTGAAATCGAGTTGGTTCTTCTGGCCCTGTCATAGTCTATTCCTTGCTGGCTCATCACTGAAGGCCTCAGCATGCCTCAGACCAAAAATCCTGCAGCAAGTTCTGCTTTTAGAAGTAAGAGTAGGGGCTGAAATCATTGTTTCTCAGAATTAGAAATGAGCACTCAAAAGTTTGCTAAACCCTCAAACTAGAACAAGACAAAAGAACAGGCTTAATTAGCATACTCAAGAATCTGCTTAGTGAGTTGGCTCAGAGGGTACCCATGAGGATGATATCACTGCAGAGAATAAGGAAGTTGGCAGCAACCAGAAATCAGTGTGTAGCTATGCCAAGAGGGAAGGTGACACCTGAGTGTGGAGTGAAGGACAAACCAAGCAAGTTTTGGTGGATTCCTGCCAGTCATCACCTTGTTCTTTAACACTTTACAAGACAAATGGAAAGACTGGCCAAGCCCTTATCATCTGAAGAAATAACGATTCTTAGAAATCTGAGTGAAGACATGCAAAAACAGTCCCGGTTATGTTAAGGTAGCTTTGCTCTGTTCACCCAAAGGCATAGGAATAGGTCTAATGCATCCTTTAGGAAATAAGAGGAAACAGGGTAAGCAAGGTACAGGATGAGTAAAAACCAAACTGACTGGGCTCTGTGGGCCATCTGTGGTGTATTAGTCCAGCTGGTACAGGAACTTTACGCATAAAAGATGGCTCATGGGTTCACAGAACATTCCTATGTCCCATGACCATAGGTTGAGCCCCTAGTTCCAGTCAGTAATCTTTAAAGTACATACCAAGGATCGCAAGCCCAAGAAGGTGAGCAGAAGGCAGAATGTGGATGTAGTCATGCAGTACCATCCCCATTATTTAATACACAACCCAGAGCACCCTCCGATGGTTTCCCATTCCACTGAGAATAAAATCCAGTCCTCATGGCCACTGCTCCCACCTTCTTCCTATCTGGCTCACTGTGCTCCAGCCACATTCCTTGAACCCACCAACCTCATTTCTGCCTCAAGACCTGGCACTTGCAGCTTCTCTGCCTTGAGCGCAAATCTTTGCATGGCTATCCAGATCTCAGATCAAAGATCACCTCCTTAGAGAGGCCTTTCCTGACTACTCTAGCTGAGGTAGTACCTCTCAGTCACTTTCTATTATATCCTGTTATTTTCTTGATACCACATGTCACTACCTGATATTATTTATTTGATTACTTTTTACCAGATATCTACCTCTCCCTAGTAGAATGTAAGCTCTAAGAGAGCACAGTCTTGACTGTCTGGTTTGCCACCATATGCACAAAACCCAGGGCAAGGACTATCTAATGATGAATAAACACCTTCCTGGTAGGTCAGTAGCTACTTTTATGGTATATGTATACATATGCTGTGACCATATTTTTCAAACCTATAAAGGCATTGAGCTTAATGAGGCATTTCCCTCTCATATGTACATATGTATATAAGAGAAAATACATAGTATCTACATTTAATAAGGAGTTCTCTTGGAAAAAAACTAACATTACATAATATTGGGACTATCTTGGAGAATCTAAGACACATCAGATACATGAAATTCAATTACTTCACTGTTTGATAAACATTTCTGATGACTTGTGCCTTCAGTGCTAAAGTATTTAGCTGTCAGTGATCACTAGGGAAGGATGGGATTCCTGAGTGGGAGTACGAGCACAGGTGAGTCCATGTGTTCACTCACGAACAGAAGCACCTCCAGCTCAGAATCCACAATGACAGCTCTCAGAGCCAGAGTGACATTTGTTTACATTTGTTACTATTCTTTAGGGAAGTATGTCTCTAACTATAATGTGCATGTATCACCTGAGGATCTTATTAAAATGTGGATTCTGAGGTGGGGCCGAAAATTCCTTATTTCTAATAAGCTCTCACTCAGGTGACATTGATGCCACCGGCACGAGGATCGGACTTTAAAAAGCAAATCTCTAGTACTATAACATTACCTTCAGCTAAACATGCCTCTAGATTGGTTCAGAAAAGAAGTGCTAACAATAGAGTACCTGGTCTCCAAAAGACAAAAATATAGAAAACCTAATTAAAGAAAAGCAGAAGGAACTTCTCTAGAAAGAGATGACTGGGCTTTCTTAACTTGAAGTAAGCCAAATTTATAAGGACCTGTGTGCAGATCTGGAAAACTATTTAATTCTGGTATGAGAATTGTGAAACATGTATTCTTTTACAAGCTTGATATTTACAATTCTTGGGGCATGAGAAAGGAGAAAGCACTGCCAATTCTGTTTAGCAACAGAACTAATGTGGACCCATTTCCCTCTTTTCACTGTCTTGTTTGTTATAGAACGAGTTATTTTTTTCTGGTTTCCCCTTCTAAAGTTTCCCCTCCTTAACACCAACCCCCATGCCATGCCATCACATCCGGCCCAATGGGTGATGCACTTAGCATTCCACCCTGAGAGTGGGCAGGGCCGGCCAGAGTTCTCACCCGGCCTGCACCTCCAGCCTCAGCCGGGTGCTCTGCAAGCCTTCACAGAACTCTGCGGGCGTTGTGTATCATAGTTGTAAATGTGCACATCTCCTTGGGAAATGGGGCGGGAGCAGGGTGACAGAAAGGGCAGGATTTGGGCATTTCTGTGTCCTTTGGCAACTTTTTGACAATGAATGGGCATGACCTGCCACTGTCCACAGCAACTGCCTTTCCAGTCCACAAAAAAAAGCAAAGAACAAACCTGGCCTTTTCCTTTCAGTTTTTCGTGTTCCTTAAGAAGTTGCTCCACACACATCACACTGTCTCCAAGGTCTGTAAACTCTGCTTGCTCTGCCAACAAGTCGTCCAGGGCAAGCTTAACCTACAAGACACATTAGAACAGTCTAGAAATAAGCCAATGAGCACTCATCTGGAGATAGAGGTTTGCTATACTCTAAGAAAACCTAAATCCAAAAAGGATTCAGGACAAATGTACGTATATTAAAGCCGATCAGCTTTCAGATCAAGCTGGGGATTGGTAGATGCTGAGACACATGTGGATGGAATATTAAAGCTACCTTCAACAGATTATCAATTAAAAAGGAAGATAAACCATCACTGAAATAACATGTATGCCAACAGAGAAATGGGATTCGAGAACACTATTACCCCCACTGAAAAAGTGAGAAGAGGGTATCTGTGAGGGAGTAAGAATTTCAGGAGGGGGTCGAATTAGGGGAAGGAAGGAAGGAAGAAAGCCCAATACTCAGTTTGAGATGGGAAAGTGAATCGAAAGTCACTGAACCATAAAAGGAAGTTCTATTAAAAAAGAAAAAAACACCTCACAAAATTTGTGCTCAAAATGCTGTAGTTGTAGGCATTGGTTAAGCTTCAGGTGATGCTTGGACCAAAACTGACTAAAGGCTTTTTCTGTTTCATCCAATTGAACTAATAATCTGTCAAGAAAGAATGACAAAGTAACATTGTTGTTAATATTTATTTCCACAGGCATCTAGATAGGCTCATTTAGGTAACAACTAAGTTTCAGTCACCATTATAAATTATGGTAATGTCCTTACTGTGAAAGTCTCTGTCATCTATGACTTTCTCATGGTTCAGCTAGTTCCCATTTTTTTATCTTTCAATCAGTTCACCCTCAGCGCTAGCTAGAACCTTCACTTTAGTTGCAGCTGCTGTGTTTAATATATGCCCCTGATAACCGCACCTTTGTGTCTTTTCTTTGACAGGTGCGCAAAGCACAGAACCCGGACAAACTTATTTAGAAATAAAACTTGACCAATACTACCATCCCCTTTGAAATCCTGTGATGACAGCATTTTATAAGAGAAGGGAATGGCATTCTCATAAAAACATCTCTGTAGCTGGATGCCAGATGAGTACCATCTTTTTCCTTTGTTGTCTCAAATATGATTCTTTCTTGACCCTACTAAGACCCAAGAGTAACTGTTCCAATTTGCCCATGGTTGTCTCAGATCATCTAGTTCTAGTCTATCCTAAAAAAACCATATTCCACCTTCACTCACCTTTCTATGGTAACTACATTCTCAAGTTCATTGGCATTGAGTTTACTGGTAGGATTTTTGGTTGCTGCTTCTTGAATGCATGACAGCAACATGGCCCCTTGCTTTCCAAGTAATTTCAGCTCATCCTAGAAAAAAAAAAAAAAGAAATATAGTCTCTCACTAGCCCATGCCATCTCTTCCAAGAACCATGGGAGGTGAACTTGGACAATACATTTGGCAAAGAAAAAGGTCAAACTTCTGAGAGACACTTTCAGGGAAAACTTCTAGTATCCTTTCAGGCTTTCACAGTTCCAATCCAGATTTTTTGGTTACTCAGAGTCATCTTGGGAATGTATTTTGAACTCTTTTTAGATATCAAGCTCCTTAAAAAGAGAATTAAATAATGCTCCCTGACACATGAAAAAATTAATTTTCTTCAACCACTAGACTCTCAGACTCTCCTAAATAAACTATGTGTTCCTTGAATTTTCATTGTTTGTTTGTTTTCCAGGCATGCAGTGATAAGTGTTGAATACATGAACAAATCAACCACCTAGCAAGCATTTTTGCAAATTTTGGGTAGAGTTCAGCTCTTCTCAAGCTCCATGCAGCAAGAATACACGTAATGCTAAAATGTATCAACCTTCTAATCCTCAATTTGCTGTCTCCTTGAGTTCTAGTCTTCTGTGAAATAATTTATAGGCAGAAAGGGGCTGACAGCCATCCAATTAGCCCCAAGAAAACTTCCTTTCACCACATGACCTGAAAGAACCTGCCACTTCCCTTTTCAGCAACCCACAGAAGAGTGTTGACGTGATTTTGTGAATCATTTAATAGGTGCCTCTCTTTAAACCCAGTTTAGAGCACCTTCCACAGTCCTTTCTTAAATTAGTCTTCAAATAAAGACACACCCCTGAGAAAGTGAAGTAATATGTCAGCTTATTAGTCTGCCCCCAAGGTTCACAACAGCTGCAGAAAAACTTACGCTTCAAAAGCCAACTCCCTACTCTCACTGCAATTTCAGCCCATTATCTCTTGCTCTGTCCTGGGCAGTACCTTGGAGTGCTGCCCTTGAAGGGACATTCATACTCCTCATCTCGCCAGCACAAAGCTGGAATGAGCTTCCCTTTGCTGAGATGCTTCTCACAGGTCATAATTGCAATCCTTTTACATGTACCACCCAGTCTCAAGAGATTTTTCCCTTCACATACTGCCTATCTGGACGTTTGAAGATGATCAGTGGCTGCCAAGTCACTGGAGAAGAGAGGAGAAGATAACTTAATTCTGTTCTGGGCTCTCTCCAGGAGGCTGACCATCTGCTGGCACAGAGGCTGGACTGAGAGAGGCCACTGACCACTCACCTTCAGCTTGTCCCACTGCCTTGTGTGCAACATGAAAAGCTCTTCAGTGGACACCATGCCTCTGGGCAGCTCTGTCGTGGACAGGTGGGACCCAAACGTCTGAAGCATCTGGGCAGTGTTCTTCAACGTCAAGGCAAAGTTTTCGATAGCCTAGAAGGTCAGACAATCATAACAATGTGGAGGGACTAAATGCACCAATATGCTTTCTCAATGGAAGGACGGTAAAACTATGTACCATTTCCTGGGTATCTGCAAGGGCCATGCACTGTAGTCGGTGCTATACATTTGTCTATCACCTCAATAATCCAGAGTGGGAGGTATTTTATCTCCATTTTATAGAAAAGGAAACTCCAACAGGTCAAGTGAATTGCCCAAGATTAGATTACTTGGGCAGTAAAGGAGGAAGGAAGGCAGGATTCAAACAAGGTTAGCTCTTTCATTTTCGGAGTGCTGTTTGTTACCCTAAGGAGCACCTAACATTAAATCTGACTCAGGATTTATAGTAGGTAAAATGCTGAAAAGGGCAGGGCTACCTACCCCTCCCTCTAATAAATCTTTTCTTCTCTTCTAGCTTCTACACTGAATTCTATGCCCCACCCACAGACCACCAACCCCATCCTGTTTTTCTGCACACACACAGCCAGGCTCTCTGACACCTCTGAGAAGCTTGTCAAACGCAGCTGAGAGGATATTACATTGAGGAAAAAGATGAACGTAGCGATTAAGTCACTGGTGGCCTTTTACAGAGTCATTTCTGTCACATGCGGGGAGAGGTTGGGGACCTCTTCTTCTTTCTTTTCCTTTCTAAAAAATGTACTTTGCCTATGTCCCTTCCACTTAATGATCCTACTCTGCCATTAAATGAGTACTTGCTAATGGGTTAGTGACCTCACAGCTAATATCCCAGGTAAGAGAGCTGCATTTTATCAAAGTGCTTTAAGAAACGTGGCCTAATCTAGAAAAAGTGAAAATGACTATCAGAAAAGTTAGTTGAAGATAAATAGCTTATAAGAGTCCCACAAATCATTCTACTCAGCTAGATTGGCACTGCCTCACCCACTTCCCTCTGCTCCTGAGACAATTCTGCCCCTGAAGGGCAAGCACAATGTCACATTCATTTCTGTTCCCCCAGACCATGGAACTGTGCCTTGTCACACAGGTGGCCCATAAGCGACTGCTGAATGTATGAATGGCCGGAGCAAAGAGGCCCTACCTAATTTTCATTTGGGAAAAAGTTATTTCTGTTCCTGCATCATCAGAGAACATTTCTGACTACTCAAACACACATCAGAAAAAATATGCCAGATCTGAGGTAGCCTTTCTTTACGCCAGAGGCCAGGGCTGAGGCAAGCATGATAAAGCTTCCTGAGCACTGCACACCTCTCTCTATTGTCTAAACCTAAAGTCTTCTCTGCATCAACCATTTTCTTACTTGAAAAATTGCTGTAGGTGAAATCTCCACTATTAGCACAAATACTGATGAAGCAACAATCTTTTATTTTTTAAGTTGACATACGCTATTATATTTGTTTCAGGTGTACAACATAGTGATTAGACATCTATATAACTTACGAAGTGATCACCATGATAAGTCTAGTACCCATCTCACACCACACATAGTTATTTTAATACTATTAACTATATTCCCTATGCTGTAGTTTATATACCAGTGACTATTTTTATAACTGCCAATTTATATTTCTTAATCTCTTCCCCTTTTTCACCTTTCCCCTACGCCCCTCCCATCTGGCAACCATCAATTTGTTCTCTGCATTTATGAGTTTGTTTCAATACAGCAACAATCTTGAACATTACAGTACTTTAGGACTGGAAAGTTAAACAAATACCTTCATAAAAATCATTCTTTCAAGTACATCAAAGTGCTATTACTTTCACATAATCTAACATCCATATAAGATACTTTTTCAACTGTATTCGCTAATAGCCTATGATGAATAACCTATAAAAAAATCCAATCTATCGGGGAATTATAATAAAAAAATGGGATTATTCAGTATTTTGCTTTACATGCACTATGTCTTATAACGCCTCTCAATTAGGTGTTATTCTCCCCATATTCTATAGACGAGGAAAGTGAGACATATTGAGGTTAAATAACTTCCCCAAAGTCATACAAAAAAAATAAATAAATAAGTGGCAAACTGGAATTGAACCCAGGTAACCTGAGAGGCCTGACACTCTTAAGCCTATGCTACATCATCTCTTGGCAGTCAAAACTAGATTTAATAAAACTGGATTTAAAACTAGCTCAACAAAGATCTTGGCTTCGAGAATCGAAGACTTGAATTAGAGTCCAGATTCTGATCATCTTTAGCTCTGTGATCTTGGGTACACTACGTAATGCCTTTAAGTCTCAGAGCTCTCATTTGAAAAATAGAGATAATGCTTGCTCTGTTTTTAAAGGGTTTTTTTGAAGACCAAAAGGAATAGCAGATGTGAAAGGATCTTGGACACAGTAGAGCATCTTACAAGTGTAATAATAATAACAACAGTAATAACTCAGTGAGTCAGGTATGAGGCCTGCATAAGTCATCCTGAAAATAGAGGAAAGCCAGAGGTTTTCTCTGGAAGGTCCTATTAACAAATGAACTTGATTCCATGTGCTGATTTGTGAATTATAAGCTTGGAAGTGATACAGAGGACCTTTTCTCGATAGGGTAATGTAAAAGAGCTTGGCCTTAGTTTTGGTTCTGCCACCTCTGGATAAGTCAAATGATCTTTAAGGTTCTTTTCAGTTCTAACTTATTATGAGTATCAAAGATCTGACATCCAGAAAGCACACTGTTACAAAAAAAGAAAGAAAAAATTTACACATTCTTAAGATATAAGATAATGTACATGTGTGAAAATATATTTCTAATTATATATGTATATATATATACAAAATATGTACATAAAACATGCAAAGAAATGTAAGTAATGGCTCTGATGTTTCAATACTAGCTGTATATTTTAAAGTTCACAATAATATGTTTAACACATACACAAACCATGGATACAACCTAGGCCTGGGGAAAGAGGAGATGTGTGCACATGTCTGCTCATGTCAGGTCTTTGAATAATCCATCTTTATGACCTCAGTCTCCTTTACCTCTCTAAGTTCTTAAAGAACTATTATTGTCTTTGATGTCAAGGTGCATTAGTTTTCTTCTTTACTTGTTGCAAATTTGTGTTATTTCAAAAAAGACCTGAGGCAACTTGAAAACCATAAACAACATAACAAAATAAAGGAATGATAAAGAAATCAGAGCATAATGGAGAGCTCGTTAGCCCAATGAGGCTGGTGGGATAGTAAATTCTTTTGATTTTTTAAAGCGATGTATTAAAAATCTAGCAAGTGAAGAAAAAGCCTGGAAGTACTCCAGGTTCCATGTTTTATATATTTAAAGAAACTGCATCCTGAGACATCACACTCATGTATAATATTCTACTTTAGCTTCCTTCCGTATTTTCATATTTAGGCTTATTTAGAATTATAAGTTTGTGAAGAATTTCACATTTCACTTCTTTTTTAAAAATAAGATTCTCTTGGAGTCACTGTTATTACAGTAAAACTGATGAGAAGTTTAAAAAGTTTTTGCCCCATTTGTGGACCTTCCTCTAGATTTGGGGAAGGGATGTGACTTCTTTGAAGTTACGTGGCATACAAAGAAGCAAGAGATTAGAATCTGTTGCTTTGAAATTGTTACTAGAGACCTACTTTTACTTAATTCTTAAATTTCCTTTTTAAAAAATCAGAGAACATTATACTCTAAAACAAGGTGAATTCTCCTACCTAATTAATATAGTTCGGGTGTTGGGTAACATGTTTCCAAAGTGAGCACATACAGGGAGGTGTGCTGACACAAGCACGCTGTCACCAGGGTAGCGAAGGGAGCTTCTGATTTTGCTTAGAAAACCTAATTTTTTCAAGAGTATCAGGGATATGAGAGCAGGGAAAGGGGAATGACACCTTTATGTTGAAATATTTATTGTTCGATGAGTTTCAATTTCATTTTTTCCTCAATATTACTGACCCTTCTGGTTTAGTATAATCACCACCCATCTGAGTAAGTGGGAAAAGTAAAACACTGTGTGTCAGGTGCTTTCACAACTTCCTATCTGTCTATATATTAGAATCATCTGGAGAGTTTTGTGAAACACTAATGACCCATCTCAACTCAACTAATTTAATTTCTCTGAGGTATAGCAGGGTATTGGTATTTTGGAAATTCCCCAGATGCACTCTAAGTGAAGATCCCAAAATCCCCATGCCAGAAGATGAGGTGAGGTAGAAGTTGTCAGGAGAACCTCCAGCCTTTTCCCTTCACCCTATTTCTCCCCGAGCCTGTGGCTTGGAAAACCCAACCCTCCTGAGCTTAAGGTAGTCATGGTAGTTTAAGATGCCAACAGTTGATCTTAAACTCCCCTATTTTCTGGAAAACACAGAGAGACATTAAAAAGGGCACACAAGTTGGTACTCACAGTTCGATGATTTATCCACTGACTGTGGCGATATTGCAAAGTTCCCCCTAAGTCTTCTGTCAGTTGGCTTTTGGCAATGTAGCCATGAAGGTCAGAGACAGAATTTAACATAATGATCTATAAAGGGAAAAAATTAATATATTCCTCACAGATAATTAAATAGTAGCTCATTTAGATTCTACTGTTATTTATGTAGTACTTCTGCTTTGCCTTCTTGGGCATTTGTATCCAAAATGGTTCCTACATCCAGCAAAGAAACATTTTTAAAGTCTAATTCTGTTTTCCTTCTTTGAGAGAAGAATGCCAAAATGTTGAATAGTCTGTAACAAAAAGGTGACTCGGATCAGGGAGCTCAGTTCTAAGCTAACTAGAAATCAGATCTTCCTTAAGGTAAAGTTTTGTCAAAAGTTCCCAGGCTAAGGTATACTCCTCAGATGACAAAATCAAGTGCTGTACTGAAGTCTAAAAGTCTGCACTGAGAAGCACAATAAAGGGTGGGCTGGTAAGTATCAAAGTAAAATTAGAATATAGGGATCTACTGAGGAATATATATTGAGAAGATACACTACATTGATGCACCCTCCCATGAAGGATGTTGATATGCCCTTGATTTATCTTGCATGGGGGAGATTTGGAAGTAATAAGGAGTGGGATTTTACAAATTAACGGTCCTGTTGATGAATACACCCATGCTAATGAATGAAGGCCCATACATCTGGAGGAAGTGGTCACATTTCAAATTGTCCCTTTCTACTCTGCTACAGTGGCCCTGACCAGGACAGGTTCCTGGCTCTCTGTCCCAGACACTATATCACACCCCTTACTCACTCTCAACCAAAACCAAGGACCATCATTCTTATCTCTGAAATACAGCCCTCTGAAGCCTTTAACTAATGAATGACCTTATATTTCTTTACTCCTTGTTGATTATTCTGAAAATGGATTTTTGGTCAGAGAACATTATAATTTCCTATTATTATATAAAATTAGTCAAGTGAAAAATCCACTTTGCAATAAAAAGAATATAAGTCAAGGCCCAAAGTCTATAGGTAAAAACAAAATTGATTTATTCATTCAACAAATATGTATTGAACTTCTATTACATGCCCTGCTCTAAGGGATAAAATAGTATGAATGATAGGCGCCGCCTTCAAGGAACTTAGGTTTAGTGAGATTTGATTACTTCAAACCAATGTGTTAACCTCAGCTGGCCCCCCTTTCTCTTTCATTTCTGAAAAAGAATTCAAGAATTTAAAAACTATTTTTATAATATGAGAAAAAAAGAGAAAAATCCTGTCCATCTATGCCTTTCTCTCCTAATATTTACAAACCACTTTCAAGAGTTTTAAAAAAGATTTTCAGTCTTTCTAAGATTAGAAATTATAGGACATACAACAAGAAATTATCAGGTGAAAAATGGATCTTTATTCTTAGAACATTAGTTGCTCTGGTAAAACTTGGAATTTGTTTTTAAGTGTCTTTATGCAACATTGTATTGGGCAGAAGAAGCAACTTTGCCCACTGCCTGGAGTTTTGGAAACCTATCCTGGCAGGCCAGGCTGCACATCTTCTGTTCCACTTAACAGGAGAGGGAGGTGTGCATTCCACATCTGCCAGGGCTCTCTTTCTCATCTTTTCTGTGAAAACCCCAATAAAGGCTCTGGTTTAGCTTTTCCCTTCATCCTGCTTCTGCCTCCTGGAGCTTCCTCTGTGGACCTATGTGGCATGAGATAACCGTCCTCTCTGGGACTTGTGAGTATAATAAACTTTTCCTTCAAACCTTGTTCTCATTTCCTCCTGTGTCAGCATCAGCTTTACATACTTTTATATGTATACATATATTTATTAAAATATTTACGTATTTATTAAGTATTATAAAAATATTTAATTGATTGGGTAGACCATAATTTATTTAACCAATCCCCCTCTGTTGGGCATTAGTTGTTTCCAATCATTTACTATGTATATGTATATATGTGTTTGTATATCTTTATATATGTATATATATATATTTCTTTATATATAAAGTATATATTAAACATATATTATTCATACTATACAGAGATAAGTACACATATTTATGTACATGTTATATTATATATGCATTAACATATTACTATCAATGTAATAATATAGGTATTAATTATATTAACTTATAATATAATATGTAATGTATAGAGAAAGTATATATCTTATAGATATATAATAATGTATATAGAGAAGCAGATAATGAATAATAAAGCAAATGGGGATAAAATGTTAACAAGTGAATAAATCTGGGTAAAAAGCATTCAATGTTCTTTGTACTATTCTTATTCTTGAAGTTTTTTTTTATTGGTTTGAAATTATTCCCAACTGAAACAAAAATATAATCAAAAATATATATTAAAAACTTTTCTATATCACTGTAAATTTATCTTATTTATTTTTAACTGTTTTTCTGTTTTTTTTTCATTTTTTAATTGAGATGTCATGTACATCAACAAAATGCATATTTTAAGAGTACAGTTCAATTAGTTTTGACAAATGTTTATATACAGGTAATACCATACATCCAATCAAGGTATAGAACATTGCCCCAGAAAGTTCTCTTGTACCTCCTTCCAATCAATTCTCACTATCCTTCACCCCTAATAGCAGCCATTGTTTGATTTTCTATCATCACAGCTTAGTTTTACCTCTTCTTGAACTTCGTATAAAAAGAATCAGAGTATGTCATTAGTGTCTAACTTCTTTTACTCAAAAAAATATTTTGAGATGCATCAGGCTACTGCATATACAGTACTTCACTCCTTTTTTTCCTTGCGATTCTTTTTTTAATGGTCCCTTTAATGTCAGAATGATATTGTTTTTAAAATTAGTAAACATTGAAAAAAATCCACACAGTAGTACTTCTCTCATGAGACTGTTTCTTAGAGCTCTTAGCAGCAGGCTAGAAAAAATTAATTAGCTTCCTGATTTCTATGTTCCAGGAGCTCCTATGCAATCCTGGCTGGTCTATCATTGTGCTCGTTAGCCTTGTGGGCATGATTTTCAGAATAAAGTGAGTATTACTCATACATATAAATTAATCTTGGCTCTTTGATTCTCTTGAAGAAGGAAGTATTCTTTGAAAGCTTGGCTTATGTTAAGATTAAGAGCAGTACTTTCTATACAGCCTTGTTTCCAAACTTAGTTTTCTTATTCTAAGAAGCATTTGTCTTTGTCTTGTTTCCACTTGATTCTTTAATCAAGGAGTATCCATAAAGAGTATTTTATCTCCTTGAAAATTAAAGCCTGGCAGTTCTGAGCTATTCCTGATCCATATGTCTGCAAAATTGAAAGAGTCATCAACATTCCTTCCACAAACTTCAGGAGAGCCTGACAGCATTCTGGTAGTGAAAATGGAAGAAGAGACCTGTAATCTGGACTCCAGCCTCCACTGGAGTAGCTGCTACAGCCTAAAGACTTTCCACCAGCACTTCAGGCAGTTTGGCTACCAGGAGTCACCTGGGCCCCAGGAGGCTCTGAACCAGCTCCAGGAGCTTTGCTGTCAGTGGCTGAGGCCAGAGGTGTACACCAAGAAGCAGATCCTGGAGCTCTAAGTGCTGGAGCAGTTCCTGGCCATCCTGCCAGAGGAGCTGCAGGCCTGGCTGCAAGAGCACCAGCCAGAGAACAGAGAGGAAACTGACCTCACTCCTTTTTTTATAGCTTAATGTTATTATTTCATTACATGAACATGCCAAAATTTCTTTTTAATTCATTTTTGTTAAAGTATAGTTGACATGCAATATTATATTAGTTTCAGGTACATGACATAGTGATTCAACATTTTTCTTACAATGAGACTGTCACAATAAGCTAGTAACCATCTGTCATTATACAAGTTTTTATGATATTATTGACTGTTTTCCCTATCCTGTATGTTACATTCCTGTGACTTATCTATTTAATAACTGGAAGTTTGTACCTCCTATTGCCCTTCATTTTTTCACCCATCTCCACGTCCCCTCTCCTATGGCAACCATGAATTTGTTCTCTATATCTATGAGTCTGTTTCTGTTTTGTTTGTTTATTTATTTATTTTTTTTGGTATTTAGATCCTGCATGTGAAATCTCACAGTATTTATTTTTCTTTGCCATAATTTATTTATCTTCTCACCTGCTGACAAACATTCTTGCACATATATCTTGGTTGATGTGTATTTTCATTTCTCTTGGGTGGGTCATAGATTAGGTATATGTTTAACTTTATAAACATACAAAGTTATGTCAACTGCTTCCACTGTGATTTTACCATACCTTACCACTTTTGATGGCTACAAAATATTTAAATGATTGGGTAGACCATAAGTTATTTAACCACTCCTGGATGCTGGGCATTAAGTTGTTTCTGATCATTTACTATTACAAACAATTTGGTAATGAATATTACTATGTATGTAGCTTTGTGCAGAAGTGTGAGAATATCTGTAGAATAACTTTTAGAAGTAGATCATAATGTGTGCACATTTTAACTTTTGATAAACACTGCCAATTAGTCCTTCATAATTGCCATTACCAATTCATTTCTATAAGCAAAGTATAAAAGCGACTGTTTCCCCCATATCTCTACCAAAGTTATAGGTAAAATTTTTAATCTCGTCATTTTAATTTGTTTTCCTTTTATGAGTATCACCATGTTGGCTTTTATTTTTACTCCACAGTTGCTAGTATTTATGCTGCCCCCATATTTTAGATCCTTATTTTCTTTCTTCCATACTACTACAATTTCTCTCCTTCCCTCAATCTTTTTCTACAGTCTTAGACAACATCTTCAGATTTATATAACCCCAGTGCCACTTACTCAAGTCACTCTCCAACTCAAAAATCTTCACTAAATCCCCATTGCCGACTGAATGAAATCCAGAATCTTTATCTTTACACTTAAGATCTATTCCAAGTTTCCTACTTTTCCTTCCAAAAGATTATCCTATATGTATTACAAAAAAGAGCTTCCCCATGGACCATGAAGTGTGTACTTCCTGCCTCCACATCCTTACACACACTGTTCCCTCTGCCCAGATGCTCTCCTCTCCCTCTCCACCTGTGGAGTCCTACCTTCTCAGAAAACCAGTTCTACTGCTATTTTCTCCTCATGCCCTAACCAAATGGAGACAAGATAAGAGGTCATACTTGCCGGCACTTTCATTTTAAATTCATCTCGATAGTACTTAATGCCAATGTCCGTGATTGTCCTCTGGATAAAGCTAGATGGACGAAGGATGAATACAAGCTGCAAGTTTCCTGGAAATGCTACCTGGAAGGATCATGCAAAGTGTCAAGGCAAATATCACATCCATTGGTCTCCTCTTGCCGAAGACCACAGCTGACAAAGTTAAAGCACACACCATGAATGCCAAAGAGAATATATTTCACAAGGTCTCAGAGCTGAAAGAGATCTTGGAGGTCAGATAATCCAAACCCCTCCTTTAAAACCAAACCAAACCATATCAAACAAATATAAAAAATGTTTCCGATTATAAATTAATTAATACCCTTTATTTAAAAAATTGGAAAACTAATAAAAGTATACATTGGAAAAAGAAAACCACTCATGATTTCATAACCATTTTTGATGTTTTAACCTAATTACTTATAGGCTATTTTGTCCACTTAAACATTTTTATTGTGGTTAAACTCATTGTAGAAATATTATGTTTACTGGCCTTTTCACTTAATTTTAATACAATGAGCTTTCATTCTTGTTATTAAAAATTCTTGGAAATATTAGTTTTCATGGGTGCAAAATTTATTTAACTATTTCTAATTGCTAGGGATTTAGGCTTTTCCATGTTTTTGTTATTATAAATAACACTGAAATGAACATCTTTATCCACATTTTAGAATGTTTTCTCTAGCACATCTTCCTAGAAAAATCACTGAGTCAAAGACTTAGTATTTTAAGGGTTCTTGATGCACATTATTGCTAAGTTGCTTCTAGAAAGCCCTGTCCTCATTTTGAGGTACGATTCTAAGAAATGAGATAACTCAGATTCATATAAAGACTTAGTAACAAAGGTAGAATCCACATCTACCCTCATTCATGGCTTTCCATTCTTCCAATGTTTCCCAAAAACAGCCTCCTGAGGTGCTTGTTAGGAAAAAACTTGGTCTGTTCCGTGGAACACTCTGATTCATTAGGACTGGGCTAAAGTCCAGGTATCCATATTTTCAATAAGCACATGAAGAGCTTCTGATTGGTAGCCAGGTGTTGGGATCCCTCATTACAGTATCTTTAATGCTTTGAGTCACCAGTGTAATTCTTGGACAAATTATGCTCAAGTATTAGATGATTCAACATTGTCTAAGGACTCTGGGAAATCAGAACTTGTTAGAGGTCAAAATAGTCATGGGATAGTCTGGAATAGTCATGGGCACTGTCAAGTGTCCAGATCTTCAGGGCATCAACGATCATTGTAGTTATCTCCAAAATAAATCCCATAGCCAAAACCAAACCAAAGAGACAAAACAATCCATACATAAAGAAAGGGAGGCTTCCAGTCTTCAATCTTTGAAATGCAAGGTCCTAAACAGAACCTGACATTGTGTTATGTCATGACAGGACAAATGAGAAATGATTTGTATATCTGGCTGAGGCTGTACAGCAATATGGGAGAGATTTTACGTGTGCATATCTGTATGTGTGACTGCCTCTGTAAGTAGACATAAATGTCCCTCTCCTGTCCTAGCCACACATATTACAACACTACCATGTCCTATTCTACTCCAGGGAGCCTGTGCTTTGGTGAAAATGCTGGTGTGGCTCACCGTGAGGTGTCTCTGCCTGCCCGTGTGGCTGAGTGCCCTGCTGAAGTCCCTGTAGAGAAAGGACACATCTACTTGCTGAAAGGCAGCAAACAGGGATCAAAATCAGACTAAGATTGAAAAGGAAACCCAACCAAAGTTTAATGCTAAAATAATTTAATGCCAAAAGCAAGTATACCTCCAGTCAAGCTACTTAAATAACATTTGTCTAGATTAGCCAAGTGTCTTTGTAATATGTGAAAAAATAATTTCAATACTAAAATGAAGACTGTCTTAAATTAGATGCCTCCATAGCAAACCCGATGACAAGTATTTGGGTATAAAGTATTTATTGAGGACGTGATCCCAGGAAACACAGAGAAGAGCTGGGGCATGGAGGGTGAGAGTGAGATACTGATGGCCAGAGAGCCATCCCCATGAGTGGGGACTACTGTGGGCAAGAAGGGCTGGGATCCCCTCAGATACCTTGGGGGACATACTTCAGAATTGTCACACTGAAGCTGGGGTATTTATCCACCAACTCACATTACTCAATAGTTGCAGGTCACTCCTGGAGCATTAACTTCCCAGCATTCTCTACCTGCCCCTCTTCGGTGACCAGAGAAATGAATAAAGTAGAGAGACTCAGGAAACCTTTGACATGCTCAAGAATGCTCTGCAGTGACCTTCAGGAGGCAAAGGGAAATACAGATGTAACACAACAGCTTCTGTTACAAAGACCTTCCCAAAATTTGGCATAAAATAATCACTTTTTCCCTTTGACTCTGATATGAACTAACTGAATAGAAAATTTAAATTACTTTTATAAAAAAAGCATAAAAGTAAATATTTACAGCTATTCGTGTCAAGGATGCTTTTATGGAACTCCACTTGTCCATTCGTCTGTCAATAACGATGACGAATCCGATGCTGGCAGCCTCCGCACTGCAATAAAGGGTAGTCAGTATCAGAGACCAGATGAGACACATGGGTTCTTGGTGGGTTTATTCTACAGTCTCTGTGGCACTCCAGGCTCATGTGTAAACAACATGCATGACACATGGGAATAACTGGGTCTAACTTCCCTGACAAAGGAACTAACTTCTCTCCTCATCTCATCTGGCAGCCTTACCAACACAGAAATACTTGATGTCTCAGACCCTCTCAAGGCCCCTGTTTCTGTCTGGTAAACATGTGAAACACTCAAGAACACACATGCTCAAGGAAGATGCACATGTCAGTTGAGCATCACATGGCTCAGTGTAGACAGAGGACCTCAAGGCTGAGCTCTGCCATCTTTCCACTCCAAGACTGACATTCATGGAGCTATCAATATCCTTCCCTAGGAGTCATTCTGAGAGGTGTTCAAAAATAAAACATGTCAGTGAGAAAAACAACTCCTTCTAATGCCTAGTCTTAAATGGCCTGCAAACCATATTGGTGAAAAGGTATTTTCATTAAGACCAAAAGGAAGCTATCTGATCCCCTCTTAAGTCCCCCCAAAATACTCACAAAATCCTTTTAAACTAAAGTTCTAAAAGGGAAAACTGTTTTCTCTCTCTTTGGGAGGAAGTATAGTACAGATAAAGGAGCAAGGGCTTTGAAACATGGTTCAAACTGCAGTCCTGACACTACTGGTTCTGACACTGGGGAGATCACTCTGTATGGTTCAGTTTCCTTATCCATAAAATGAGAACAATACCCCTAATAGTGACATGGTTAAAAGCACATTTTCTGAAGCCAGACTGCCAAGGTTTGAAACCTAAATTCAACCATTTATAGATTGTGTATTTTTGGGGGGACATTACTTAGTCTCTATAGTTTCTTAAACTCCTCATTTGTGAAGTAGTAATGATAATAGTACCTATCTATATAGTTGATGTGAAAATTAAGTGGGTATGTAAAATATTAAATGAGATGTATAAAATGCTCAGAACAATGCCTGGCACTTGGTAACACTTTATATGAGTATTATTATTATTATTATTATTATTATTATTATTATTATTATTTCTTATGTGTTTATTATGGAGATTAAAACAGATCAAGTATACAAAAAGTATCTGGCGTATAATAAACCTTTGATAACTCTCTAATATTGGTAACTTGTGAGCTTTATTCTAAAAATTATCTTTATGCGAATAAGACAGAAGAGCTAAGCAAAATCTGTAAGAAAACATAAGTAGCTGATCTGAAGTAAACATCACTAGACCAACCCATTATCACAGTTCCATATTGACTCAGGTTCTCTCATTGGAAACATTTTCCAGATAATGGTGCAAAAAGGTAGATCTCACTGAGTGGAAGAGGCAGCTATTAGGCATTATGGATGGAAAAGTGGCCAGGAGTTGAGGGGTGTGGCTGTCAAGGAGGGAAGCCTCAGAGAGGGAACTCCAGAAATCTTCATGGAAATTTCACTGTAATGCTTGGTCAGTTCCCACAAGCTTAGGAGAGAATCCAGGAGGCTGGCCGAGAATAGCAACTGCACATGAAACTGATGAAAAATTATGAAGCTAACATAGTTCTGGGGGAAAATAATGGTGTTTCGGCCCAGCCAGAAGAGACAGACTTTGATGAACACCCTGGGTGTTCAGATGAAATTCTATACAGGCCATAATCTATAATAAATGAAACACCATAGGAGTTGACATAGAACTAAGGCTACACTCTAGGAGTAAGAACAAAACAGAAATGGAGTTGCTCTAAGAAAACATAAAACCAGGCCTCAGAAAAAATTAAGGTGATTCACCAGAAATTTAATTACGAGGCAGATTAAAACTCAATGTTGTTTGTAAGTAGATTAGCCTTTACAATATATCATTTACCACATCCAGCATAAAATTAAAAGTTAATATAAATGCAAAGAAGCAGGAAAAAGTAAACTATAATCAAGAGATAAAATAATCAATAGATACAGTCTCAAAGATGTCCCTGTTGTTGGCAGACAAAAACTTCACTATGATCAATATGCTAAGAAAACACTGCAAAAATAAACAAAATGGATTAGAAGATGCATTATTCCAACAGAGAATTAGAATCTATAATAAAGAATCAAATGTCCCTTTTAGAATTACAAAACTGAAATTTGTTTAACAGCAGACTGAACACAGCAGAAGACAGGATAGGTGGAAAGGAAAACAGATCAATTAAAAATATTCAAAATGAAACACAAGTGAAAAATGAAAAGAACAGAATGTAAAAGAGATGTGAGACATGAACAGAAGTCCCAAAAAGAGAAGAGAAATAATATTTTTAAAAATAAAGGTGAGTAATTTTTCATATCTGATTAAATACATTAAATACATCAACTCACAGATTCAAACAGCTCTTTCAATTCCAAGCAGGATAAATACAAAGTAAATTTAACCTAGGACTATAAGAGCCAAGTGGCTTAAAATTAAAGATAAGGAGAAAAATCTTAAAAGTAATCAGTGAAAAAAAAAAGATGTATTCCCTTCATACTAATAACTTTTGATGGAAACTATGGAAGCTACAATTGAATGGAATGATATCTTTGGAGTATTGACCAGAAAAAAACACCCATTTAGGATTCTATACACCTTGAAAATTCATTTTAAAAAACGAAGGTGAAATAAGAACATTTCCAGACAACTAGAGCTGAGAGAATTTATTGCCAGTAGACTTATACTTCAAAAAACATCAAAAGATGTTCTCCAGGCTGAATGAGGTTAGAAGCATGAAGGTGCAAGAAAAATACACAATCTGAAAAAGGATAAATATATGGGTAATTAAATTAAGCTGCTAATTAGGAAGACTTTTATTTCTATAAAAAAATTGCTTAAATTAAACTCATGTCTGTCCTTAAAGACATTAGAAAATGCTGAAGATAAAGAAATCAAAATGAACACATTCCAGAGAGAGTTAAGAACTTCCACAGTGAGCAAATACTTGAGGAGACTTTCACATGAAGTAGTGGTTGTCAATTCTGGTAATGTTTCTGGAAGGAAATAATTTCACATGGTAACCCAAATCTGTAAAGAGTGAAGAGCACTGTACAAATTAAAAAGATGGATAAATAGTATCAACTACATTTTTTTATTTCACTAACTGACTACTGACTATTGAAAGCAAAATAATAAAGTATTATTAAATATATTACATATATAAACATAAAATAATAGCATTGAGGATGGGATAAAGTAAATGCAATTATACTATTGAAACTAGCATTTGAATGAAATTAAATTATACTATTTATATTGTATATAAAGTGGTACGAAATTAATTCAAGATAGTGCTAATTTTAAGATATATGTTGTTACACTAGAGAACCAGTTGTTAAAAATCCAATAGAGGCGATAAAGTGGAACACTGAAAATATATTTGAAGAATTCAAAAGAGAGTAGGTGCCATAGACTAAAGTTATATGTTGAAGCTCTAATTCCCAATGTGAGTGTAATTAGAGATAGGGTTTATGAGGAGGTGATAAAGGTTAAATAAGGACATTAAGGAGTTAGGATCCTAATTCCGAAGGACCAGTGCCCTTATAATAAAAGTAAGAAATACCAGAGCTCTCTTTCTGACATGAGAGAACACAGCAAGAAGGCAGCCATCTGCAGCAGGAAAGGGCCTTCCCCTGAAATGGAATTGGCCAGAACCTTGATCTTGCACTTCGAGCCTCCATAACTGTAAAGCAATAAATGTCTGTTGTTTAAGCCACCAAGTCTAAAGTATTTTGTTTGGAAGCCCAAGCAGAATACAGCAGAAAAGGAGAACTAAAGGAAAAAGTCACAGATGATACAAATAGCAAGATGGTAGATTTAAACCAAGCAATCTCAATAATCACATCGAGTGGAAATGGTCTTTACTACTCCATTTGAAAGATAAATAGTTTCAGAGTGAAAATATTGATTAACATAGATACATTTTAAATTTACAGATGGAGATAGATTGAAAAAAAATACATGGTAAAAGGTATACCATGCAATGATAACTAATTAGAAGAAAGCCAGTGTGGCTTTATTAATATAGAAAAAGCAGTGTTGAAGACAAGGAGTATTGGCAGAGATAAATGATTCTTAAAGATAAAAGGGGCAGTTTATCAGGAAGATATAACAATCCTAAATGTGTATATATGAAATGATATTGCTTCAAAATAATCAACAAGTGATAGAACTAAAAGAAAAATAGGTAAATACACAGAGGTAGATCTTAGTAATTGATAAAACAAGCACCAAAAAAAATCAGTAAGGATATAGACCTGACTTTGAGGAACTTGACATCCAACAACTATAGATATACCACATTCTTTTCAAATGCTCATTTATCAAAATAATCCATTATTTATCAAAAGAGTCCTAGGCCATAAAGCAAATCTCAACAAATTTTAAAGGACTACAAAGGGTGTATTTCTGATCTCCATGTAATTAAACTGGAATTTTATTATTCTTCTTGTTTTCTATTTCATTTATCTTTCTTTTTTCTTTTCTTTATAATTTCCTTCTTCTTTTCCTTGGGTTTCATTGCCATTCTCTCTCTTTTTAAAAAAACTTCTTAAATTAAATCATTGATTTTAAACCCTCTCACTCTTTTATTATAAGTATTTAAAGCAACGATTTCCTTCTAATCACTGTTTTAGCTACATCATATGATTGTTGATATATTTTTATTATTCAGCTAAAAATGTGTTCTAATTTCCTTTGTAATTTTTTTTTTAGCCTATGGATTATTTAGAGGTGGCTGCTTAACTCTCAAATATTTTGAAATTTTTCTAATCATTGGTAATAAAAGTCAAAATAGTGGTTTCCTTGGGAAAGGGAGGCATAGAAATGAAGTGGTAAGGGGTGCAGATATAGATGGAAAAGAAGAGAAGGGAAACTTTACAGAAATATTTTATACTTTGATCATGATATATAAACAGGTAAATATTCATTGAATTATACAGTTGAGGTCTGTGTACTCTACTATATGTAAACTGTAACTCAGTTTAAAAACCAAAAGAATAAAATAAATTCAACTTGTAAAAAAAAATGACAAAATTTAAAAAGAAAGATTGCTATTTATTGAGTGCCCAACATGTATCAGACTGATCAAAGAGGATATAAGGATGAGCAAAAATTCTGTAGTACAGCAAAAACAAACTGACATTAATAATAAATGATAATTTTAGATAATAATAGCTACTATATATTGAGCGCCCATCATTTGTCAGGCACATTAATTTTTTATATCACGTAATCTTACAAAATAGATATTTTATCTAAAATATACATTGTTACATATAAAATAGATGTTATCTGCATATAGTTATCTATAAAATAGATATTGTTATCTTCTTTTTATAGATGAAGAAACAAAGGCTGATAGAAATAAAACAACTTGCCTGACATCACACTAGCAAAACTGAATTTCAAACTCTGAACTCTGATACTAATGAGCAGGCTCTGAACCCTACCGTCTTACCTCCCTTTGATTTCATCTTACAGCAGATTTGCTTCTATCTCTGACAGGTTTATTCTATAGATTTTGCTGTTCCTAGTGTTTGATTTTTATTTTATTTTATTTTTCTTTAAATCAAACAATCATTGGTAAGTTGTGAGGGAACATCTGGGACTCTTAAGCAAGGTGGAGCTGAGAGAGGCTCTGCACATATTATATAGTACATAAACACAGGCTGTTTTTTGATCTATGAAATCAGATCAACTGACAACCCATGTGGCCTCCCAGCCAAATTACTGGCAAATGCCTCTTACAACAAGGTTCTTGTTAGCTCCATGCAGATCAAGTCCCAAAACCAGAGCATCTGGGTAAACAGTGTGAGCTCTACTGGGAAAATACCTGTGTACATAAAGGGCTGTGTCTCCTAATACATTGTGTATAGGCCACAGTTCAGAAAGAAGAAATAATGAATCACAACAATTTTGAAAGCAGTCCTCCCACGAGGTATACAGTCTAAACAACATACAGTAATAACAACTGCTGTGGGGTTTTTTTTCCCCATTCTATCGAATTCAACAGAAGCATCAAAACCTCAACTAAACCAAATGCACAGGAAACGGGGTTTCTGAACAGTGTATTTCTTTAGGTAAGACTTGGCTGTTTTTATCTCTAATGTTCCTTTGAAATAACACTAAGGTCTTATGATGTGCTACACATCTGCATAAATGCTATTTAGTATAATCCTCACAACCAGGTTGGTCATAATATTTCCACTTTATAGATGAGAAAACTAATACTGAGAGATGTTTAAAAACTAATAACTTGCCCAAAGTCACATACTATGTGCAGAGTTAAGATTTAGTTGAAGTCTTCAGACCCTAAGGCCAATGCTTATGTGATAAAATTTATACAAAATTTATATGTGTATACATATTTCGTATGGAAAAAATTTTAACATACTTTTTCATTTTCCAATCTTAGTAAATCCTGACTGAACTTTTGATAAGTCAAAACTGACATTCTGAATATGACTAAACATAAGAATTGAGGTAAATGTGTTCTGATCCCAAAATACTAGAAAAGTTTTGCGATGGACATGATATTTATTCCCTATGCTGTACTTTACATCTCCATGACTGTTTTCATAATCCCTTTCTAAATCCCTTTCAATTTTCCACCATTTCTCCCTAACCCTCTCCTATCTAGTAACCATCAATTTGTTCTCTGTATCTATGAGTTTGTTTCTGTTTTGTTTATTTTGTTTTTTAGATTCTACATATAAGTAAAACCATATGGTTTTGTCTTTTTCTGTCTTACTTTTGGTTTTCTCTTTTTTTCTTGATGAGTCTGGCTAAAGGTTCATCAATTTTGTTTATCTTTGCAAAGAACCAGCTCTTCATTGATCTTTTCTATTGTTTATTTCATTTATTTCTACTCTGATCTTGAGTATTCCTTTCTTCTACTTACTTTAGGTTTAACTTGTTCTTATTTTTCTAATTACTTTAGGTGTGTGGTTAGATTGTTTATTTGAGATTTTTCTTATTTTTTTGAGGTAGGTCTGTATTGCCATAAATTTCCCCATTAGAAGTGGTTTGTCTGTGTCCCATAGATTTTAGGTCACCATGTTTTCATTTTCATTTGTCTCCAGGTATTTTTTAATTTCTTACTTAATCTCATTGTTAACCCATTAATTGTTTAGCAGCATGTTATTTATCCCCCATATGTTTGTGTTTTTCTGTTTTTCTGTAATTAATTTCTAGTTTCATACCACTATTATTGGAGAAGATGCTTGATATGATTTCAATTTTTTTAAATTTACTGAGATTTGTTTTGTGACCTAACATGTGGTCTAGCCTGAAAAAATGTTCTATGCACACTTAAGAAAAGTATGTTTTCTGCTGCTTTGGGGTAATTAGTCCTAATAATATCAATTAAGTCCATCTGGTCTAATCTGTCACTTAAGGCCACTGTTTTCTAAGTAATTTTCTATCTGGATGATCTATCACTGATATCAATGGGGTATTATTCATGATTTCTTATTGCTCCTATAGTAAACTTACTGATTTACTATAAACTTATTGTAAACTTATTGTATACTTACTGATATATTTGAAGGTCCTGGGATTCTCACTGTTTCATATCAAAAAGGGTTTCAAGTTGTAGCTTGCAACTCCGGCTCTAAGCAGGAATTTTATCTTGTCCATAAAAATCCCTGAAACATGGCATTGATTTGGCTTCCTAATAGATAACAGTCCTTTCAGTCATCAATTTCCAGAATAAAAAGTTTTCATTAATAATGAAAATTTGCTCTGGCAAGTAATTTCCCTCCATGATCAGCTTGTCTAGAGTTTCAAAAAGTTCTTCAGCTGCTTTCACATCAATGCTCACAGACTCACATTCACTTTCATATTAAATAGTGAATAACAATTCTTGAATTATTTAAACCACCGTGAACTAGCATTAAATTGAACATCGTAGCCAGGTTCAGCCTTTTCTTTCAACATCACAGGCAAGCTTTTACTTTTGGATATGAAGGTCATGGTGCTGAAAAGGTTACACTTCTGTGTCTGGTCTTCAGTCCAAATAATTAGAAGTTTCTCCATATCTGCTATAGACACTTCTCGAAATTTTTAGTTTCATTGCCCTTGGTGTAACAGATCATTTAACAGCTTTTGTCACATTGTTCTTGCTCTTCAAGATCATAGCTACGGTGAAATGGAGCATGCCTGACCAGTGAGCAAAAACCATTACTGATGTTCCACCTTTGTAGTCTTTAATCACTCTTAATTTTGTTTCCAGGTCTATCACACAATGTGGCCTCTTACTGGCAACATTAGCAGTGGATGTTGTTTGCTTAGGGGCCATGATGAAGTAAACAACACAAGATTAAATCAAGTACAAGAGAAAATGATGTGATTAAGAGACAACGTAAATATGGAATGTATGAGGTTGCTGCTGGCAAAACACAGCATTTTATTTTACAGCAAACATTTTTTTAAGTAGAAAGAGTACACTCTGAAGTAAAAAAGTTATAGTACAATAAATAAATAAACCAAGGCAGGAGATGTCTCAGCTCAGGCAGAGAAAGAATTCACCCTTCTTATAACTTTTTGTTCTATTCGGGCACTCAGGAGATTAGATGATACTTATCCACATCTGCTTTATTCAGTTCATGAATTCAAATGTTAATCTCTTCCAGAAACATCGTCAGAGACACACTCAAAAATAGTGTTTTACCAGCTATCTGGACATCTCTTAGCTCATTCAAGTCCCACAGGTTCTATTTCTCCAAGAAACCCTGACTAATACATAGAGAGTGTCAAGAGGAGAGGGGATTGAGATAAAACCATCTCCAGAAAAAAATGTTCACTCTAAGGGCAAAGATACTAAAAAAAGAGTCCTGGTAAATCACAGTACTAACTGGAGAAGGATTCAAAGAGGAAGTCTTGGAAAGGTAAAGCTGCTATGAGAGAAAAAGGAAGGAAAGGAGAAGTAGTGACTATGTGATAAAGACAAAAAGATACAAGAGGTAAATTTTAGTTTCTAACAAGAGAAAAAATATCAAGGATACAAATCTTTTTCCCCTAACGAATTGTTAAGATCTTCAATAAAAGATGATCCACATCTTTAAAAGTACATCGATAAAAGATGTACTAACAGAAGATGGTATTCTTGAATTGGGAATCTTGTAAACCACCCCAAACTACCAACCCTGTGCACTAAATGCAGAGATGCAAAAAGTATTCATCTATGCAAAGTTATTATAAAGAGGACAAAACAATAAGAATCAAAACTTTTACCTTCAAGAGAATGAGAACATCAGCTACAAATTGGAAGAAAATGTTTGAAAAAGTTATAGTAAAAAAAAACAAAACTGTTAACCAAAGTATACAAAGAACCTTAAAACTCAACACTAAGAAAACAACAAACAATCCAATTTAAAAATGGGCAGAAAACCAAAACAAACATCTTGACAAAGAAAATATACACATGACAAATAAGCATATTTAAAGATGTTTAACAACATATGTAATTAAGGAATTGCACATTAAAACAACGAGATACCACTATGTACCTATTAAAATGGCCAAAATTCAAAACATCAACACCACCAAATACTGGCAAAAATATGGAGCAACAGGAATTCTCATTTAATGATGGGAATTCAAAATGGTAGAGCTACTTTGGAAGATCTTTTGGCTGTTTCTTACAAAACTAAACATACTCATACTATATGATCCAGCAAGTGTGCTTCTTGGCATTTACCTAAATAAACTGAAAATTTACATCCACATAGAAACTCACATGGATTTTTATAGCAGCTTTATTCATAATTACCAAAACTTAGAAGCAACCAAGATGTCCTTTAGGAGGCAAGTGGATAAACTGTGGTACATCTAGACAATGGAATGTTATTCAGTACTAAAAAGAAATGAGTTATCAAGCCACGAAAAGGCTTAGAGGAAACTTAAATGCATACCACTAAGTGAAAGAAGTATGAAAAGGAGACTTTCATGACGTGACCACTGTCATACCCACAAGCTAGATCTAGACCAGAAATTATATTATTCCTGTAAATTCCCTCAGAGACTATCTGATCGACTTCTTCCCTATGCCCCATAGCATGGTTGTTCCAAAAACAGTCTGTTGCCCTGTCCTGGGGCAAGCATGTAAGGTATTTTCTTTTATCCGGGATGGGTCACACATCAGTGCCCCATCCATCCTGCTCTGTTCTAGACAATTCTTTAGCACCTGCCATGCAGTGTGGAGGATATCCACTTGTCTTGCCGATGCCCAATATGTGCTTCATAGTAAGTTTCCCTTAATGAACTGTTTATTACCAGACTGGAGTGGCTGGCCCTTTTTTTAGTTTTTCTGTGCCCTCCAATTATAGAGTAGATTTTCAGTCTTGGGGTTTTTCCCTGGGTCTGTGTGTACAAATAAGAAGTCAATTTGAAAAAGCTGCATACTGTGTAATTCCAACTACATAACATTCTGGAAACAGCAAAACTTCAGAGACAGTTAAAAGATCAGTGGATGGTAAGTATTGCAGGGTTGGAGGCACAGGAGAGTTGAACGGGCAGAGCACAGAGGATTTTTAAGGCAGTGAAACTACTCCATATGATACTATAATGGTGGATAGATGTCATTATACATTTATCCAAACACACAGTATGTACAACACAAGGAGTGAACACTAATATAAACTATGGATTTGGGGTGACATTGGTGCATCAATGTACTTCATCAATTTTACCACTCTGGTGTGAAAGGTTGTACTTTTGGTGGGGGGGAAAGGGGGCAAGGATTGAATAGTAAATTTCTTAACTTTCTGCTTAACTTCACTGTGAACTTAAAACTGCTCTTTTAAAAAGTCTATTTTATAAAAACGTTTTAGATAATGCAAATTCCTCCAAAAAAATTAGTCATCAAGCAGGAAAAAAAACCTATAACAAAGCTAGCTCTCCAAAATGAATTACATGTCTACAAACAAGAAATTGGAAGTATTTAAGTAACCTTAAATAAGAAACTCAAAAACCAAGAACAGAAATGGATTTTTTAATGTATAAAGAAAAGAAAAAATAAGAGATTTTTAAAGTCAGAAAAATAAAAGAAAAAGATAGATTCATACAAGAAATGCAGTTTAAATTACAAGATACACTGGGATAACATATTTGAACAAAAATTCAATAAGAAACAATGAATAACATAAAGAAAACAAACAAGTGATTGAAAATGGGGTGGGGGGCGGTGGACAGTAAAAAAGGTCAAAAAGCAAGTGGTTGAAATTGAAGCCAGACTAAAAAGAACCAACATACTCATAATTGAAGTCCCTAAGACTAAAAACAAAGTGAAAGAGCAGAAATAATATTCACAAGTATAATCCAAAAAAACTTCCCAGAAGTAAAAAAAAGACCTGAATTTGCATATACTTGATGGAACGTAGCAGGCCCCTGAGAAAGTAGATCTGAAACAATCGACTCTGAGACATATCCTAGTTAAATTGTTAAGTTGTAAGAATAAAGTAAAAATTCTAAGCACCTCCAGGTAAAAAGATAAAATAATTTACTAGAACAAGAGAAATAGATAGTCATCATGCTTCTCAAAAGCAAAATACAAGAATGGAACATCATTCTGTAACAATTCATCACCAAAATGTGTGAACCAAAAATTTTATATCCTGACAAACTGGTTTTCAAGTATTAAGGCAATATAAAAACAGTTATAAACATGTAAAAACTCAGGAAATTCTGTACCTAGGATCCCTTTTTGAAGACTCTAATAAAGATCCAATCAAAATATAACTTGGAGAAACCAGCAAATGGAAACAATAGCAAGGGGGTTCAGTCCTGATATCAGACAAAGTATAATTAAAGCCATGAAGCATTAAACATAACAAGAAACATTTTTTAATGCTAAAAGTCACAATTCACAATGAAGATAAAATAGTTATAAATATCTGTGCTCCAAATAACGTAATAACCAACTTTTTAAGGCAGACACTAAAGAAGATATGAAGAGACAAAAATACACTTTATATAGGAGATTTTAATATACCACTTTCAGTATAAGACAGAGCAAATACAACACATCCATATGGTTATATAATACCTAAACAAGACAATAAGGAAGATGTAATGGGTGTGTGTTTAATTTACATCCTGATAATAGAGAATTCATTTTTTTTCTCAAGTACATGTGGAACATCCACAAAAATTGATCTTGCTATCTATAGGGCCACAAAAAAAAGCACCTGAAAATCAAAAAACCTTCCATTAAACAACTCTTCATTTAGGGGAGAAATATAAAATACAATTACAGAATTTCTAAACCTTAGTGATAAAAAATACTACATATCAGAATTTATAAGATACGTTTAAAGAAGGGATCAGAGAAAATTCATAACCTTAAACACTTACATTAATAAAATAAAAATAAATATAATTTTCAACTCAAAATATGACCCCAAAAAAAGCAAACCAAAAGCACAGGAAGATGATATTAAAGATAAAGGCAGAAATAAATAATACAAAGAAGAGGAAAACAATAGATCTAATTCATATATGAATATCCTTTCCCAGTCCTGAGTATCCTGTCATTCTCTTCTACTGTGTCAGTTCTTCTTGGTTCAAAGTCACAAGCCTTCTGCCACTGCCTATAAAACATTCTGCAACCTGTGAAGGGCTCTCATGCCTGGTGACCATGGTAACATGTAAGAAGATGCAAATTTTTATAAATAAGAATCATAAAAGGAACTAGGGTGGTTTCATTCTTTGGAATCTGAAATGAAACTGAACAATAAGGTTCAGGGCAAATTCCCCTTGCAGGTCTTCTTACCTGTTGTCTCTGTTTTATGTTGAAACCAAGAGGTGGGGCTGGGAGTGGGTATGAGCAAAGGTCAAAAAGAGGAAAGAGGAATAACTGGTCAGACAGCTACTCTTTCTCAAGAGACAAACAGCACTCGAGGAAAGGAAAATACTCCCTTACCAGCAATTATATGAAGAACATAGAGCAGAAAAAAGGAATCAGGCCCAAATAAGAGCTTCCTTGTTCTGTCTTATTTTCTATATCTGTGAAATGGGAGTTTCTACCCCTCAGAGCTTCTCTCTACTCTGGTTGAGATGGCACTTAATATACTGTCCTCAGTGTGACTCAGAAAATGTTGTAAGTACAAGATGAAAGTCACCATTTCATTTAGCTTATGACTGCATCCAAGGACTCAGTAAAATTAGTGAGCTTAAAACAAATATAATGGGGGGTGGGCACATCCACCTATTGCCCACCTCCCTGATCACTCTCTTCCTGGTTGCTCCCCACAGAAGGAGAAGGTGCTAAAATGATGGGTGACTATTTTGGAATGTAACTGAGCCAAAGAGGGAGACCAAGTTCAACTCCCTATCGTCTAGGGAAGTCAAGACACGAGAAAGAAATAGGATTCTCTTCTCTCAGTTGTTGTTCCCCTTTTCATTCTATAGAAATACCTTCTGACTGAAATGGATCATATCAAAGCTAAAAATTCTACCAACATTTCTTCTTTAGAACCTATTGTTCACTGGGCACTGTACCAAGGCTATAGAAGAATGAAAAGAAATTGGCTCCTCTTCTTGAGTAGTTCACAGTCTAATGTTATTTTCATCTAGTATGGTTCTATACAAGGGGTAAGCTCTGGGTTCTGAGGAAATAGAGTCTGTGAGAGCAAAATAATGAATATATAGGAGTTAGCCAGGCCTAGAAAGATGTTCCTGCAGAGACAACCACATAACCAAGGCCCAGAGACCATAGTATCCTTACCTCAAACCAACAAAGCCCCAAATCTTCACATGCCTGCATAATGCATACCATATTGGGGATAGAA
The DNA here is from genome assembly GCA_004027375.1 of Macroglossus sobrinus. Lineage (NCBI taxonomy): Eukaryota > Metazoa > Chordata > Mammalia > Chiroptera > Pteropodidae > Macroglossus > Macroglossus sobrinus. The sequence continues at coordinate 87,038 of PVKZ01003094.1, forward strand.
GGAGGAGAGGGAGGGAATTGGTGAACTAGAATTTAAGCACGGAACTTTGAAGAAGTACATTAAAAATAAATCTATAGCCTTCTTTCCAAAGTAAAAAGGTAAAAATCAAACAACAACAACAAAATTGTTTAGAGTGGGTATGGTTAAAGCAAACTAATCAACTTCCTAATCTCCACAGGTGGGATCAGACTTCAGGTGGCCTTTCAATCACAAAGCTGGTGTTTATTGCTAGATCACATGAGGCAGATGGAAAGCAAGCACAACAGCATGTGCGGGAGCACACGCATACACACACACGCATGCGCGGGGCTATTGTGTAAATTCCAAACCACACATCAATTAAGTAGGAGATATCGTAAGCAATGCAAACTATAGAGGGTGGGGCCAATATGCTTGGCTAGAGAGTGGACACAGCAATATCTAAGAATTATATTTGAAGGAAGAAGTAAAACTGTCATTATTTGCCGATGACATGACACTATATATAGAGAACCCTAAAGATTCCACAAAAAAAAACTATTAGAATAATAAATGAATTCAGCAATGTAGCAGAATACAAAATTAACATTCAGAAACCAGTTGCATTTATGCATCAATAATGAACAATCAGAAAGAGAAATTAAGAAAATCCCATTTGTAATTATATCTAAAAGTATAAAATACTTAGGAATAAATTTAACCAAAGAGGTAAAAAAAAGACTTGTCCTAAGGAAATTATAAGACATTAAAGAAAGAAATTGAAGAAGATACAAATAAATGGAAGCATATACTGTACTTTTAAATAGAAATAATTTACATTATTAAAATATTCATACTATTCAAAGCAATCTATAGATTCAGTGCAATCCCTATCAAAATATCAATGTATTTTTCACAAAACTAGAACAAATAATCCTAAAATGTATATGGAACCACAGAAGACTTTGAATAGACACAGCAATCTTGAGAAAGAAGAACATAGTTGTAGATATCACAATACCTGATATCAAACCATACTACAAGGTTATTGTAACCAAAACTGAATGGTACTGGCATTAAAAAAGACACATATATCAATGGAACAGAATAGAGAGCCCAGAAATAAACCCATGCCTATATGGTCAATTTATCTATGACAAAGGAGGCAAGAATATATAATGGGGTAAAGACGGTCTATTCAATAAATGGTGCTGGGAAACCTGGACAGATACATGTAAAAAATTTTGAAACTAAATCATCTTCTTACAATATACAAGCATAAACTCAAAATGGATTAAAGACTTAAATGTAAGACCCAAAATCATAAAACTCTTAGAGGAAAACATAGGCAGTAAGTTCTCTGACATTGCTCTTAGTAATATTTTTTTCTGATGTATCTCTTGGGGCAAGGGAAACAAAAGAAAAAGTAAACAAATGGTACTACATAAACTAAAAAGTTTTGTACAGTAAAATAAACCAACAAAACAAAACGGCAACCTGCTGAATGGGAGAAGATATTCACCAATGATACATCTGATAAGGCGTTAATATCTAAAACTTAGAAAGAACTGACACAACTCAACACTCAAAAAAATTAAAAATCCAATTAAAAATGGGCAGGAACCATCTAAGGAGCTGTCACAGATTAGAGACAAAGGAGACACAATCTACTAAAATGCTGTACCAATTTTAATTTATTAGTTTTGATGTCAACATTAGGGGAAGCTTGATAAAGGGTACAAAGGGAAAAGATTTTTTTTTAAGAATCCAGGACATTTTTGGTTCAAGTAGAAAATAAATGCTCATTTGAAATTCAGGCCAAGAGAAAAATGAATAAAGCATTTTCAGGACTCAGCCCTCTCACCGCTACAGATTTATGCCTCCATTATGATGCTAATCGCCTTGCTTTGTAACTGTCAATTTACCTATGTTCTCCCATTAGACAGTAATACCATGTAGCACAAGAACATTCCTATATCTTTGTATTTTCAGCACCTAGCCTAATTAATGCCTAATGGGAAATAGGGTTCAGTTGGTACAATAATTCTTAAAAATTCCATTCAGAGAAGAAACAATATAAATTGTTTCAATGCCCAAATCTGTTCTATTTATACCTTCTGTTTTCTTAAAGATTTTTCTCACCTTAAGATCTGTGTTATCTACAAGCAGAACTTCCTTAACCTGTGATATCTAAGACAAGGCTTAGCTAACCTCAGACAATATCCAGATTGGTAATAATACAGATATCAAATCATGTGGGTCCCTGCTTCACACTATACTGTTAACGTAATGTATATAATAACCAGGATACAACATTAAAATAGTTAACATTAACTTGTTGTTACTTCAGAAATAGTTTAGGTTCTGGTTTCATGTGTAGTAATGTACTGGCTAAAAAAATCCCTGATTTATTGGAAAAAGTTATTTATTTCTCCAAAGTAAACAAAATCATTTATTTATAAACATCTTCCTTATGAACCAAGAGATTTATAATTTTTCAGTAAAGAATTATAGAGTATTAGCAAATTTTACATTCATCAAATGTAGATATTTACTAGATTATAAACACATGCACACACACACACACACACACACACACACACACACACACACACAAAGGGGCAGAGGACCTGAATAGACATTTCTCCCAATAGGACATACAAATGGCCAAAAGATATATGAAAAGATACTCAGCATAATCATCAGAGTAATGCAAATTAAAATCACAATGAGCTATTACCTCATATCTGTCAGAATGGCCATCATCAATAAATCAATGAACAAGTGTCGGCAAGAATGTGGAGAAAAGGGAATCGTCGTGCACTGTTTGTGAGATTGCAAATTAGTACGGCCACCATGGAAAACAGTTTGGAGGTCTCTCAAAAAATTAAAAATAGAACTACTTTATGGCCTAGCAATTCCACTTTCGGGTAGTTATCCAAAAAGCTCCATAATACTAATTCAGAAAGATATATGCTCCCCTATGTTCATTGTAATATTATTTACAATATAGTTGGTACATATATACAATGGAATATTACTTGGCCATTAAAAAGAATTAAACCTTTCCATTTGCAACAACATAGATGAACCTAGAAGGTCCAAATAAATCATAGAAAGATAAATATCATTTATATGCGGAATCTAAAGAACAAAATAAACAAACATACAAAACAGAAACAGACTCATAGATACAGAGAACAAACTGGTGATTGCCAGATGGAAGGGAGGTTGGGAGGTTGGGCAATAAAGGTAAAGGAATTGAGAAGTACAAATTAGCAGTTACAAAATACTCAAGGGGATATAAAGTACAGCATATGGAAAATACTCAATAATATTGTAATTACTATGTATAGTGCTGGGTAGGTACTAGATTAATTGTGGGGGATCACTTTGTAAATTATATAAATGTCTAACCACTATGCTGTATACCCGAAACTAACATAATAACATTGAATTTCAACTGTAATTGAAAACAAATTTTTTAAAAAAGAATCGAGTTTGTACCTCACTCCCAGCTCTATCTCTGTCTGCAAAATGATTGTCACCAATATGCATTCTGCCCTGCACTCCAGTCTTTGGAGACCTGGCTATTTCTTAACTTAAATGGCATGAAGATGTGAGACCCGTGCTTCAGAGAGTGGAAGTAATACATGCCTGAAAGCATCTCTGCCATGGTCTCTGCTGCAAGCACATTTTTCATTCTAGCCTTTCAGTTTCCTTGCTCTGTGCCTTAGTTTCTCCATCCAACAATGTCAATTACAAAATCTGTCCCTTAAATTCCTTATTTAGGGGAGATAAATAATTCCTAATATGGCTTAAGCTCCTTGAGCAGTGGCCATGTGTCCCAGAAGTCAGGCCCCAGGAAGTCAAAATCACCTTAATCTAGAACAATGAACCTAAAGGTACAAAGACAACTTTGGCTGTCAATTTTTCATTCACTCAACAATGTTTATTAAGTAACTCTTACATACACCACAGAGACAGAACTGATGTTCATTTATCTTTGTTTTCTAGTCTCATTACACATCACTCGTCTGTGACTAATGGATAAGAGAAATTGACCAAGTTATATACCAGTGTGAGCTGTGCCCATGGAAAGTTCCATCTTAATTCAGCCCTGCCACATGGGAAATGCAGAATAAAGCCAGTGACAAGGAAGGTAGCAGAATGCTGTGTTCAGCTCACCTGGGAACACTAGTCAGGTAGGTCATGACATTCAGGAAGTCTTCATCTGGAATGTGTTTGAATCCCACAAACTCTGGAAAAGTGATAATGGGGGCACCATCTTTCCCTCGACCTCCTGCAAGAAAAATGGGTAGTCAAGATAATAGCAAAATGTTTTCACGTCACACTTCTGCAGGTAAAGGAGTCTGACTAATGTCAAGTTGGGAGATGTGTATTGGCCTCCCCCTTTTCAATCTATATTATTTCACAGTAGAATGTGGAAAGGTTGACACTGAACCATTTTTAATCAAGTCTCTATTCTCCTTCATATTTGTTCAGTGATGTGAGAATTCAATTTTTTAGTCTTTTGAAGATAGTTACTGTTTAAAAGGTAATATTAATTTAATTAATTTAGCTTAGGTAGTACAGTAAATAATGCCAAAACAAATATATAATATTTCTCTTCATTTTTGTAGTCAGTAAATATCAAAGCTAAAATAGCATGGTGATTAAGAGAGTTAGCTCTAAAATCAGACAACCTAGTTTAAATTCTGCTTTGCCACTTAATTTCTATGTGATTTTAGGCAAGATACTTAAATACAAGTTTATAGATTTATGTGTATAATATACATGAATAATATATATGTTAATACTACTTGTAACTACCTCAAAAGGTATTGTGAGGATTGAGAACATATGAACACCTTAGCAGAGTGCTCAATAAATGGTAACAATTGTTATTATTATTATAAAGAGACATAATCAGCTGCCCTTCAATAATTTATAAACAGAAATATAAGATATTCCAGTGAGTAAAAATGTAAAATTAATATTTAAATATTTAATTTATTGGAACAGAGGCCATCAGATTAAATTAAATAGATTCTATTTCTCAACCTCCTTGCTAGATGTAGCCACATGACTAAGTTCTATTCCCACAGTTCCCAATCTGTGTGTCAGCTACCCAGAAAACCACAGTGAACTCACAGAAGCACCATGAATATTTTAAATTTTTGAGGAAAACAGCAATAGTTGGCATCTGTTAGACACCATGCATGCTACTAGCTTGAGGTAGTTCACACTTTCAGCATTAATTGCACTATATTCTTTAGAATAGCATTGCATCTTTGTGAAGGTGGGTTTTTAGTGGCTGCTCAAAAAAAGCAAGGACAGTATGAAAATCAGCATAGAACAGAAAAATGAGGTTGGTGACATCTAGTCTGATTATAAGGTTTGCAATAATTATAGTTCTCTAAGAGTGAAATTTAACCGAAATGTCCTCCAATCGGTGATTGAATAAAGAAGATGTGGCACATACATACAATGGAATATTACTCAGCTATAAGAAGAGATGAAATACTGCCATTTGTGACAACATGGATGGACCTTGAGATAATCATGCTAAGCGAAATAAGCCAGACAGAAAAAGTTGAAAACCACATGATATCACTTATACATTGGATATAAACCTAAAAGCAACAAACAAACAGGAAAAACAAACAGAGACTCATGGACGTGTATAATAAACTAGTGGTTACCAGAGGGTAGAGGGTAGGGGGGAGGTAGATGGGGTAAAAGGGGTCAAATATGTGATGACAGAAAGAAATTTAACTATGGGCAGTGAACATACAATGCAAGAAATATATGACTTACTGTTGAATTGTACACTTGAAACTTACTGGATTTCATTATCATAATAATGTCATCATAATAAACAAACAAATTTTTTTTAAAAGAGTGAGATTTAAATATTACTTTTTCTTTCAATTTATATGTATTTATTTTTTCAAATGGCTATTCAATTGTTAGAATTTATAGATTTATTAAGATGTTTTAACCGCTAGGTATTGATTTTGGCCAAGAAGGGCTATGAAAAAATTACTGAGATACTGAGGCAAACAAGAACTGAAGCCATTGGGGAACCTGTGCCCTAGACAATGGTATATGAAATGACATGCTGAGAGCACCTTCCAGGTGATGCCTGTAGAGGAGAACTATGCTAAGAGGAATGATGACTACCAAGTAAAGCCAATTACTACAAATGATCGCATGTATTTCACACATCTAACAAAAGAGGTACCAGTGTAGGGTGTGGTTAGTAAGGACTGTGTGATGAATATGGGTGTGGGATCTATGAAGAAATTACAGAAGAGAGAAGCAAAGGCAGGCAGTCTATTTGATGGCATCACCATCAAGATCATCCAACTCATTCTGCTGTTCTTAGTGCATGTCTGAAAAGCATCTTCTGCTCTCATTCTAACTTTCCATATAAACTTGTTTCAAGAATGTGCTATTGAACAAACATGACTATTTGTACCATGTAAAGAGTAAGTCAGCATTGTGGTTTTTCTACATAAGTCTTTTGTGAGTATTGTTAATGCAAGTATTTGGTTCTCAAAGACCAGTCAGGAAGGTATGAAACTGTGTGAGATTTGTCTGGATGACTAGTCATTCTCCAGGAAGTTTCTCTTTACTAATCCTGTATGCTGAAAGTTTAAAAAACGATACCAAGCTTTGACAGGGCTACTGAGCTACCTCTTTACGTTGAGTGAAACAATTTAGATCAGATACATTCAGCTTTTACCTAATGTCCCTCTTCCTCTTTGCAGTTTCACACCCATAAATAAGGAAGTTCCAGAGAAACCTAAATTAAGAGAATCTGCATCTCTAGTAAGGCTAAATTTAGATGCATTAAAACACTGTATTAGTTGCATCACCAGTATTTGCAAAGAGAATGGCTAAAACATTTCAAGAAACCAAAATACCCTGAAATATTTGTTATGATATGATTACACGATTTAATGATTTTACCTTTTGTCGTTAATTGTAAATTAAAGCTATTCACACTTTAATGGAGAAAGGTAGGTAGAGTTTTCTTGTATCTTGGTTAATATTCATACTCAACACTAGAGAGGCCCTACCCTTTCCTGTCCCAGGGCTAATTGGGGACACCACCTGCTGTTGAACATTAGTCTTAAGACACAGAAGCACCAAAGAAACAAAGCTGAGCCTCGGGACAGACGTTGCCAACCCACAAGGTATTCAGTGCCACCTGGTGAAGAAACATGGAAATGCAAAAGGAAGAAAGGGCCAAAGAAGCCTCATTCAAGGAAGATAAAACCAAACTACTGGAACTAAGTAAAATGATTACCTAAATAAATTTTACTCCTCCTAGTATAATTTTTATCTGTTTATTAAATGACACGAAGAATTCATTATATAGAGAATTTGGAATGCTGAGAAATCCTATAGGAAGATGGTGAAGGTCAACAACAGGAAAGAGAATGAGGTAGTTTTTGCCATTTGCCTTCTAGTATCTATTTTCCTTTTCTCTTTCCCCAAAAGAACTGATTTTAGCTGGATAAATGCCAGCCACACTCTCTGACAGACACTTTGGAAATCTCAATAATTGGGATACTAAATAATCTGTCCTATATAATCAAGAATTATCACACATCCTATGTGATTTTCATATATCCTACCAGAAACGCAATATAAGTGAAAAATCCATCTATTTTGATCTGATTCTAGACTCTAACTCTGTTTTACACATAATCACCAAGTTTTTAAAATATTTTTCCAGTTTTATTGAGATATAATTGATATATGACATTGTATTAGCTTCCCAGACAAGAATAAACTAAGGGAATTTATCACCACCAAACCAGTATTACAGGAAATGTTGGAGGGACTTCTTTAAGAACATGTATCAAACATGTATCAAAAACAGGAATAAAGAATGGTAACAACTACATGCCTATCAGTAAGTACCATAAATGGAAAAGAATTAAGTGCTCCAACCAAGGGATGGAGTGGCTGAAAGGATAAGAAAACAAGACCCCTACATATGAAAGAAAGAGAATGGAAAGAGATATCACTGTGATGAAGGTATTTAAATCAGACAGGGAAAGATAAACACTATATGATTTCACTCATATGCGGAATTTAAGGAATAAAAAGAATAAACTAATCAGAAACCAACTCACAAATATAGTGGACAATTTGGTGACGAACAGAGGTTTTGGGGGCGGGGAGAATGGGGTGAAGGGTTAAAGAAGTACAAATTAGTAGCTGATAGATGGTCACTGGGATGGGAAGCAGGGCATAAGGAATGCAATTAGCATTAATACATTGGCTAGGTGGACGGTCAGGAGGGAGGGAGCAATTGGAGGGATCATTTTACTAACTATATAGATGTCTAACCAATGTACTGTATACTTGAAACTAATTAAATTTTTTAAAATAAAATAAAATAAAGAAAAAGAGAAGGATAATTTTTTAAAATTAAAAGAAAGGTATTGTGGCAGATATTGATAAATGACCAATTTATTTCCAACCTCTTCTTCGCTGACTACCTTCTACCATGGTAATTAAAAAACTAAATGTTTTAAGATTTTCAGACTTCTTTGCTGCTATAAATGGCTACATGACATAGTTCTGGAATGATACATAAGCAAACTCTGCCAAGAGCTGCTAGGAAAGCCTTTTGCTCTTCTGGCAAAAAGCACAGAAGAAGTCAGCATTGCTCCTTTTCTTTCTTTCTGCTTTGGACATAGACTTGATGTCTGGAGCTGCAGTAGCCTCTTAGGATCAAGTCTTTAAAAACAAGAGAAATCACAGAAATGCCAGCATTAATGTTATTGAGCCATGATCCAATACCAGTAATTTCTACTTCCAGGCCTCTTGTTATGTGGTTTATAAAACAAACGAGTCCTATATGTTAAGTTCTTTTGTAGCCAGGTACTGTTCTAGGTACTTTCTTTGAAACAACCTACTTTAGAAATTAGAAGCCTGAGGTTTAGAGCAACTTCCTGTTGTAAGAGACACCTGCAGTCCTGGCAGGATGCCTGGTGCTTGGAGCAACAAGGACATCAGAAGCAGATGTGGACTTGCACACAAGGACACATTGCAGGGAGGGTGCACACGCCCTGGACTTCTTGCTCTAGGGACTAAAGAAAGATACTTGGGGAAGAAATGGCTGAAAACACGGAAGTGACCTTGAGGCTGAATCTGCGAGTTGGCTGTAGCTTGTAACTAATAGTAACTAATTATAAATTACAAAGCTGATAGTAACTAATTATAAATTACAAAGCCAATATTGGGGAAAGGGAATAAAGCCATGGAGACAGGAGAGGACGAATCTAGCAAGCTAGCATGGCGATTATTCCTCTCCCTTATCCAAATTAGTTAAACATTTCCAGACTCCGACTCTTCTTCCAAACCATCTCCAACGTGGTGGGGCTCGAAGAAGAAGGTGCGGAATTACGCTGGAAACTGAAAGGGGTAAGTCTGCTCAGAGTTAGTGATACCTTTGGCATGGTTTTATCAGTTTAGCACATTTCCAGATTACACTGCAAACCAAAAGGGGCAAGTTCGCTCACGGGAAATCAATACCTTCAGCATAGTTTTCCCATGGGGAATTCTCCGTCAAATGCGGAGGCCCAGTATATTAAATTATTGCGACACTTATCGTCGTCCTCAGGAGTAAATGTAAAGAAAAGTCCATTTCGTGAATTGTTTTTGCATGTAATTAGACACTGCTACTGGTTCAAGCCAGAGGAAAATCCCAAATAAATGCCAAAGTGTGCAAGTCATGAGAGCTTTGCGAAGAGCTCACCAACAGGGAGATCCCATCCCTGTTTCTGTTTGGTCTTTGTGCACTTTAATTTCTCAGGCTTTACAGCCTCTGCAATTTGACTCAGGGCTCTGCAACTGACTTGGCAATACGCCAAGGATATGAGTCTGATGAGTCTGTTGCCAAACAGCCCATGCCTCAGTTTTCTCGGCCTGGGTCACAAAAACCTGTTTATCAAAATTCTATAGAAATAATGTCTGAAAATGAACGAGAGGAACCTACTGAGTCTTCATCTGAAGAGGAATGTGCAGGCAGCATTTTTCCTAGTGAAGGGTCACATCAGGTTCTTTTGGCCCAAGTAAAGGCAATAGATCAAAAGTTAAAGCAACTGCAATTGGGGCCAACTGAAGGATATTCTCAAGAACCTAGAAAGCTTTTGCACCACCTGTACATACTTTATTTGGGGCTGAGCCTTCTGTCGCTGGTCCTGTTTCATTTACTTTTCCCCCATCTCTTTAGTTATCACATGATTTGGCTAGGGAAATAATAGATAAAGAAAGTAGTCGAGAAAATTTTCCTAGACAGACAGCTACTTCTCAGCTGATGGGGTTCCCTGTAGTGAGACAGGCATTTCCCCCCATGCTCAATTTCTTCAGGGGGTTATCAATGTGTGCTATGTTCTATTGGAATATAAATTATTGAGAATACTTAAAGAATTTATCAGTCAATAGGGTATGCAGTCCACTTATGTGACAGGTCTTTTAAATAGTATAGCCACAGAACAACAATTGTTAGTGTTAGATTGGGAGGCTATTATAAAAACTGTGTTAGAGCCAGGTCCTTATTTGCAAATGAGAACATGGTGGAGAGAGGAAGCCCAAAAGGTGGCTCGCAGAAAGGCTGCGCAAAATCCTCCAGGGGCCACTCTTGAAGAGGTGACAGGTACAGGAAACTTTACTACCCTTGAGCAACAATGCCATTGACTAAAGAAACCTTATTACAAGTGAAATTAATAGTGTTAAGAGCTTGGTCTCAAGTTGAACCACCTGGAAAGCATCCTCAGTCATTCACTAAAATTATACAGAGTCCTGCAGAGAGTCACACTGATTTTTTGTCTTGGCTGCCTATAGCCATTGTCAGGGCGGTGGTTCTTCCTGAAGCTCAAGATTTACTCTTAGAGTCTTTAGCTCTAATGAATAATGCAAATGAATAGAGTCAAAGGGCTTTGCAATCCCTGAAAGCTCAAGGGGCACATTTAGAAGAATATATTAAGGCTTGTCATGATGTTGGGTCTGTGACCCATCAAGCTAATCTGTTAGCAGAAGCTTTACAGAGAGGGTTTCAAAATTCTCAAATGAGATGTTATAATTGTGGGAAACTGGGGCACTTTTGAAAAGACTGCAAAAAGGGGAGTAAGGGAATAGGAAAAGAGGTGTATATAAAACCCCCTGGAAGGGGACAGGCTCCTACTGAACCCTGTCGTAGGTGCGGGAAAGGATTTCATTGGACTAATGAATGTCGATCTCAAAGAGACAGAAAGGGCAACTGGTTTTTGGGAAATGGAAAGCAGGGCCCTTGCCCCCGGGGCCCAGGGAAAAACAATTTAGGGTTTTAGTTTCCCATCAGCCAGGTCTTCCCCATCAAATGATGCAGAATCAGAATCCACCAGGCAGTGTGTGAGAGATCTGATTCCTGTTACTGCAAAAAGCGCTGCCTTGGACATTCCTGCACCTCAACATTTTACTTTAATTCCTGCCATGGTGGGCGGTATATAAATTATCAACAAATATTTTGGACCTTTGCCTGAAGGAACAGTAGGCTTAATAGTAGGATGAAGTAGTTATACTTCCAAGGGAATTTTTGTTCACACAGGAGTGATTGATGAAGATTACAAAGAAGAGATAAAAGTTATGGTTAGTGTGAGCATGACTACTCAAATTGCACCAGGACAAAGATTTGCTCAAATATTATTATTACCTTACATTCCAGGGAAATCTGCTCCAGTTAAAAGAACTGGAGGATTTGGGAGTACAGGGAAACAGATATTCTGGCAAACTATGATTAGTGAACAGCGTCCTAAATTAAAGATATCTATTAATAGTATAGAAATTGAAGGTTTGCATGACACCGGAGCAGATGTCTCTATTATTTTTCTACAATCTTGGCCATCTCATTGGTTATGTAAACCCATGCAGGCTCATTTCACGGGAATTGGGCATCTTACAGAAATTTTTCAAAGTGTTAACTTGCTGACTTGCCGTGGTCTTGAGGAGCAAATAGCTTACTTTAAGCCTTGTATTGCTAACATTGTAGTGAATTTATGGGGTAGAGATTTGTTGCAATAATGGGGAGCTTCTTTAAACATTCCTACTTTATCACAGGCTACTCGAAATATTATGTTCAATACGAATTATAACCCTTTCAAAGGTCTAGGTAAAATGGAAGAGGGCATTGTAGCTCCCTTGTCCACCTCTCCAAAATTCAACAGACATGGATTAGGGTTTCCAAATTTAGAGTAAAGGCCACTGCTCAGCGCTTTGCCCTTCCACTTAAAAGGCTCAGTGAACAGCCTGTCTGCAATGAGCAGTGGCCCCTGACCAAAGAAAAATTAGAAGCGCTACAACAACTAGTGGACGAACAATTGGCCAGTAATCATATTGAACCCTTGTCTTCTCCATGGAATTCACCAGTATTTGTTATAAAAAAAAAAAAAAAAAGAAGTCAGGAAAATGGAGAATGTTAACAGATTTACAAAAAATCAATGCTGTAATTCAGCCTATGGGGGCTTTGCAACCGGGGCTCCCTAACCCTGCATTAATTCCCCGAAATTGGTTTTTAAAAATTATATATCTAAAGGATTTTTTAAATACTATTCCTTTACAGCCTCAGGATAGAGAAAGTTTGCATTCACAATTCCTATATTAATGAATTCTCAGCCTACTCAGTGTTATCAATGGAAGATATTACCCCAAGGCATGCTTAATAGTCCTACCATGTGCCAAGCATTTGTGAATATGCCTTTGCAAGAAGTGGGGGAAAAGTTCCCGCAAGGACTTGCGTATCATTACATGGATGATATTCTTTTGGGGCATAAAAAGAAAGAAATCTTAGAAGAAATGTTTTTATTTGGAAAAATTGCTCTGGAAAAGTATGGGCTCATGATAACTCCTGAGAAAATACAAGATTCTGTTCCTTATCAATATTTAGGTTATAAAATTTTGAAACAGAAAATTATTCCTCATAAGATAGAAATTAGATGAGATGCTTTCAATACTCTTAATGATTTTCAAAAATTATTGGATGATATTAATTGGCTTCGTCCTTCTCTCGGTATCCCCACATATGCTTTAACTAATTTGTCCTCTATTTTGGAAGGGTCTACTGCATTGGATAGTCCTCGGGAACTAATGTGCCGTTGGTGGAAAAGGAATTACAAAAAATTGATGAGGCCTTATGACAGGGCCAATTAGATTGCATTGTATCTTTTGACAAATTATTATTAGTTCTTTGTCATTCTCCTCATTCCCCCACTGCCATCCTCATGCAGGACACCAATAGTATTGAGTGGATGTTCATAGGTCATAAGCCTAAGAGAAAATTAGAGGTTTATATCAGTAAAGTTTGTGATTTAGTCATGAGAGGTCGGCTCCACTTTAGACAACTCACTGGACAAGATCCTGCAGAGATTATCATTCCTTATAAAGAATCACAAATAAGATCTTTCTATCAGTTTAATGAAGATTGGCAGAATGCTTTTGCTTACTTTGTTGGAATAATTCATTGTAAATATCCTAAGCTTAAAACTTGGCAGTTTCTTTTGCGTACTCCTGTGATTTTACGTAAAGTGGTTCAACTTAAACCAGTTAAAGTCCCAACCTTTTTCACAGATGCAAATAAGAAAGGTCTTACTGGTTTCACAGAAGACACTGACACCAAAGTCATTCAAACCCCTTACACCTCGGTGCAAAAGGCTGAATTATATGCTATTTTTCTTTTGCTTATCCACCATACTGAGGCATTGAATATAGTTACTGATTCCCAGTATGTTGAATATACTGTGCAGCATATAGAAGAGGTTTATACCCCCTTCTCCAGATGAACTTACTGAGTTATTTACACAATTACAGAATTTAATATTACTAAGGCAACAGCCTTTACTCATTACTCATGTTAGGGCTCATACCTTGTTGCCTGGCCCTGTGACAGCAGGTAATCAGAAAATTGATTAAATGTTAATTTAGCCTGTTATCACTGCTCAAAAGGAGCACACACTTCAATATTCTAATGCTAAGGCTCTTAAAGAGTGTCATCAGTTAACATGGCAACAAGCTAAACAAATTATTAGAGATTGTCCTATCTGTTCTTCTTTTGTTACGCCCTCACTGTCTCTTGGAGTCAATCCCCAAGGAATAGCAGCTAATATGTTATGGCAGATGGGTGTAACACATTATCCCGAATTTGGTAAATTGCAATTTGTCCATCATTCAATTGACACCTTTTTAGGCTTCACTTAGGCTACTGCTTTAACTTCTGAAAGGGCTGATGCTGCTATCACCCATCTATTAGAAGCTATTAGTGTTATGGGACAACCAGGTCAACTAAAAACTGATAACGGATCTACATATATTTCTAGTAGATTTCAGGATTTTCTTGCTACGTATTCTATCACTCATAATACTGGTATTCCTTATAATTCCACTGGCCAAGCTATTGTAGAACGTGCTAATTGCCCTTTCAAGGAGATGCTTATAAAACAAAAAGGGGGAATATGGAGTACCCCAAAACAAAGGCTTAATAAAGCATTATATACTTTAAATTTTTAAAATCAAGATGAACAAGGTGGCACAGCAGCTCATCAGCATTGGGTGAAACAGGCCAGTGAGCCTTTGCAGCAGCCGTTTACTACAAAGATCTGAAAGGGGATTGGGTGCCTGCTGAAGTACTGAAATGGGGCCGAGGTTTTGCTTATATCTCTACAGGAATAGAGAAGCTTTGGGTCCCAGCTAAGAATGTCAAGCTCCGGGAGTGGAAAGAAGCGGCGGGTTGACACCTTGCGTCAAGATATGGCTAGGCTGAACCTAGGCTCGCAGACCATCAGGGTGCCTCTCCTTTCTTCTCATCACGCACAGATACCAACTTGGGGTCAGATGAAGAAGTTATTGCAAGAGGGCCGACGAGTTGTCATTGAGTCAGGTCAGGAGATGAACTCCAGTTTCCCTATTCCTTGCAATGACAGCCCTACTTATGGCACAGGTAAGTGGGAATACAAGCTGAAAAATAAAATTATACATATTGGGCATATGTGCCCAATCCCCCTTTAAATAAGGCAGTGGGATGGGGATATGCTTCAGTGGTAGTTTATGATAATAATTCTAACTGGATGCCTGGGCCTTATGATACTAGAGGGCCTCTCAGGCCTGAAGAAGAAGGGAGAGTGATTGAGAACTATATGGTGGGAACAGAAGAGATGCCAATTTGCATGGGAGCTGGAGAGCACTGTTTACAGTTGTGTGCTCAAGCATGGCTGACAATTTTGCAGACTTCTGAACAGAATGCAGGGGTAGGTCACTTGTTTTCGTTACGTATGGAAGGATTTAAAAATGTTACAGAACCTGTGGATGATACCTCTTCACCTGATTTACTGTGGTGTGCCACTCCGAAGGTTCAGATGCTTGAACATTGGGTTCAGTGGACTCAATGTCAAGCTGAACAGGCTCGGGTTCTGGTTAATACTTCCTATGGAAGAGTCATTCATTGGAGTCCTTCTGGCTCCGCCCGAGCAAAAGGAGAAAGAGTAGATTTGCAGTGGCACCAAAAGGTAGAGAACGGTTCAGAAGGATTTTATCAGACATAACTTGCAATAATATAGACATCTGGCATAATGAAGGTTTTTCCCCTCCATCTCTCCAACTGTCCCATCAAGGGCTACAAAATCATATATGGAAGTTAGGAACTGCTTTATTTCCCATGCATGCCTGAAAGGGTTCCATAAATCAATCTAGGAATTCTTCTTATATCACTTTTCATCAGAATATTACTCACTTTGCTGGAGCCTGTGTTTGACTCCCCTATATCATTATGAAGGGTACAGTGGAGTGGAATGAAACTTTAGGTTATATTACATGTAAAAACTATTCCTTTCATACTTGTATTAACTCTTCTATTCCTTTTAACAAATCATATGAAAGCTTATATATTCTTAGAGCTAGAACTGGAGGATGGATGCCAGTTAAATTGTCTCGACCCTAGCAGGACTCCCCTGCCACTATGATATTGCAGCAACTGATGGACCATGTTAAAAGAAGAGCTAAAAGATTCCTTGGCATGTTGATTGCTGCTATTGTGGGTATCATCGCTGTTACTGCTGCTGCTACTGCAGCTGGAGTGGCTCTGCATCAATCTGGACAGACTGCTGAATGTGTTAGAACCTGGCATTGGGATGCTGAACAATTATGGACTTCTCAAAGACAAATTGACTCCGTATTACAGAGTCAAGTGGCAGATTTACAGAAAGCAGTTATATTGTTAGGAGATCAAATTGTTAGTTTGCAGAAACAGGTGCAACTTAAATGTGATTGGAATACAACTTCCTTTTGGAATATAACTCCTGTATCTTGGAATATAACTCCTATACCTTATAATGAAAGTATGATTAAATAGGATAAAGTAAGACAGCATATTTTGGGGTATGGTAATGCTTCAAGTTTAATTATGGACTTACAAACACATATCGCTGACATTTTCAAAAACAGCTTCCTGAATTACAGGGGATAGAAGTGCTACAAAGGATTGTTGATAGTATTAAAGATTTAAATCCTACTCCACAAATTCAGGGGTTAATAGGTTCATCTTTTGCTTCCTGGATAGTAATTTGTTTGTTATTTGTTTCTCTTTATCTAGTCTGGAAAAGATTCTCAAGAAGCCAAGAATTAAGAAAGAGTCAGGCTGCTATGTTGTCAGTAATGCTGAATAAAATTCAGCAAAAAAGAAAAGGAGAATATATTGAAAGAAACACCTGCAGTCCTGGCAGGATGCCTGGTGCTTGGAGCAACAAGGACATCAGAAGCAGATGTGGACTTGCACACAAGGACACATTGCAGGGAGGGCGCACACACCTGACCGATTCTGGGACTTCTTGCTCTAGGAACTAAAAAAAGATACTTGGGAAGAAATGGCTAAAAATACAGGGGTGACCTTGAGGCTGAATCTGGGAGTTAGCTGTAGCTTGTATATACTAACCTGATAGTAACTAATTATAAATTACAAAGCCAGTATTGTGGGAAAGGGGATAAAGCCATGGAGACAGGAGAGGAGGAATCTAGCAAGCTAGCATGGCGATTTCTCCTCTCCCTTATCCAAGTTAGTTAAACATTTCCAGACTCCGATTCTTCTTCCAAACCGTCTCCACAATACCTCCTAGTTGTGTTAGAATGTCAACACAGAATTGTCTGAGTCCAAAGCCTACAGTATATTTCTACCGCACTAACCTGTTTATATCCTCTTGTTTCCTAGCTGAACCCTGAATGTATAAATATCCTGAGTTCACTAGGAACAGCAGGTTGTTTTCCAAGGTCAGAGCCACTAGAGGCCTCAGCCCTGGTCCCTATCCATTTCCTGCTGGTGGCTACTGCTAACAGGCTTCACCATCCAGAGGCTTCAAAACGTATGTGACCACAAATCTGATCAGGCATCATGCAATGAGCTCCTGCTCTCCCACCAGCCATGGGAGCATACTCATAGCACACAGCAGGCTGAGTAACTGGGGCCTCAGTGAGAAAAAGACTCCATTCTCTCCTTCCCAGTGTTCCTGGCTGATGGGGCCTCTGGCTCTTTCCAGAGCTCAGTGGAATCTGTAGAAAAGCCTGCAACGGAAACATCTTCACTCCGCTTGCCTGAATCAGTAAAAGGCAAACTGCCGTGACTCTGGACAGAGACCACAGCTGAGTTGCCACAGCAATGGGCAAAGACTTAAGCACAGAAATTTCTGTCTTATAACCACAGCTACACAGGCACCCACAACAGCCTCATTGCTGACATTTCCCACCTCTGTCAGGTAAAAAGTGATGGTTAAAGATGAAATAGGGTCTGTTAAAAACAAAAAATAAATGATGACTCAGAAGACCCCATGGCTGTTTTTCCATCTTCACATGTTGCAAATGCTATCACAGCTAATTCATGTTTCTCTCAAACTTAAGGCAACAAGGTGACAAAAGCAGCTCAGAAATGAAAGGACTGTTTTTGCCACAAAGTGCCTTTCCTAAAACAGAGGTGTCCCCTTGGTCCAGTGTGAGTTTTCACAGTTCTATGCTACATTAAAGAGTGGCAGTTATCTCTATTCCTGACTTAATTGTGGCATTATACATCACATTCACTGTGAGCATGGTTTTAGTTCATTATAAAAACTGTATATCATACTGAAATTATTTTTTGTGGTAAAACCCTAAAATAAACACTCTTATGGGATTAAAATATATTACAAAAAAAAGGTCCAACATT
Source organism: Macroglossus sobrinus (assembly GCA_004027375.1). NCBI lineage: Eukaryota > Metazoa > Chordata > Mammalia > Chiroptera > Pteropodidae > Macroglossus > Macroglossus sobrinus. The sequence goes on from PVKZ01003094.1 coordinate 105,234, forward strand.
TATTTGGAAGTTGCAATATTAATCATGTTTCATACATTATGTCATTTAATTCTCAAAATTTTAATGATTCCATTCATTATTCAAAAAGAGGAAACAGCCTTAGAGAAGTAAATTTGCTCAAGGTGATACAGCTGGCCAATAGCTGAAATCTATATCAGGGTTGTCTGGTACCAATTTATGTTTTTCCTATTCTGTCTCTAAGAAATAAGAATAGAAAGAAACACCTCAATAATATTCAAAATAGAGAACTTTGGATCATTAAGTATATAAATGACTGAAATATCAATCACTGAACTCCTACCCAGATGAATCACAGTGTAATTATATATTCATTATATACTCATTGTGTAATTATATACTAATATACCGAGGCATTAGAGTTTTGGTATAAAACTGTAGGAATCCACCTTGCCCCACCCCATCATCCATTCCAGACCTGATGCATGTCAGCCTTCGGGCTTTCCATGGTGCAGAGCCACAGCAGCAGTTGCCAGAAACTCAGAGAGAGTGCCCATCCTGCTTTTTGTTTTGAACAATCATAGGTTTGCTGTGAGAAGCTCTGAGACTGTACCTTTAAGAGGTTGGTGGGGCACTCCTGCCAGAGCCAACACTGTGGTACCTTGACTGAGGATGCCGGGAGCAAGGAATCCACTGGCATCACAGGACAGACCAGCAGGACTTGAGCAATTTAAAACTCAGCACCTGTTATGTTTTTGGCTCTGTTCCAAGCACTGGCAATGCAGGCAGAAATAAGAAAAATTGGGACTTTGTACTTACAGAGCTTTCAGTGACTATACAAGCAGTGACTAATGTGGTGAATTCCAGAGAATTTCCCAGATGTTCTGGATGTCACCACCTAGGACACAACTCTGGGATGGGGAGAGGTATCCAAATGACAGAGATTAAATTTCCCTTAAAATCAACAGAATAAGGAGTTTAGAGCAAATTAAATATGATTTAGAGAAAGAAAAGAAATGTGACTATTTTTACATTCCATGTTAGAGTAAAATAATCCATACCAACTACATATTCTCTCTGTGATGTAACTAAGATGGCTTTGTTGTACTTTTCAGAAGAGATATAAAAGATAAAGAGTGACTTGTCACCTTATTCCTCTGTGATGTGTGCTAAAAACATCTAATCTCACTATCCCATGCTTCCAAGTTTAAGCTAACTATAATTTAGGGTTTAGTATGTACCTCCAGTTTCAGTAAAGTCATGTCACCCTTCGCTAAATGAATAAGAATAGTAGTCCAGTAATGACAACTTTTCAAGGTTGTGTCCAGGCTCAGAAAATTTCTAGCATTTAATTAATATTAGCCTCTCTTTATTCCCAATCAAATTCCCAATGCAAAACAATGTTGTTATAATTATGTCCTTAAAAACTAAGAATAAAAGATAAATCTCTCAGAGAACAAATAACCTCAGCAATGTTCATTTACCCTTAAAACCAAGACTTTCTAAAGGTTGGATCTTAGAAGAACAGCTAACAAGAACATTAGAAGAACATCAATGGTGTCAGCTTGATGTCACTAGTTATTTATTTTTTCTTCCTAAAAATCTTTTCGGCTCTGTTCTTTCACAACCTTGAAGAAATGTACTCCCTTGAGAAACAACAAATTGCACCCAACAGCAAACAGAATGCCACCTATGAGATCCCACTCCCTTTCAGCTGAATAGTCCCCAGTTCATTTTAGTCCTAGGTGAGGCTTAAGGGGTGACTGAGACTTGAGTATAATGTTCATCAAGATTCACAAGGCTGGGCTCTCCCAGCTGAACCCCACAACAAAATCTAGAAATGCAAATGAATTTGCCCCTTACCTGAAAGAATGGCAAATTGCCTGTGAAGTTGTTCAATTATATCCGTTGCCAACAAGGGCCTGATTTCCTGCTGCATAATTTCATCTGCACAAATGAAATACAAATTAGGTTAGATCCTTGCAAATTACAAAGAAAAATTGAAAGGAAGAAAGGAAAGCTCTACTATTAAGGAAATGTGGGACTTATCAAGATATGGTTGTAGACACATTATTCTCTTGAGAACTGTATTCCTGAGATACATGTATGGATCTGGATTTTCAGTGGTTTGAAACTTATATACATGAGAACAGGGACACATTTCTAGAGTTTCTCCCAAGCTTTTGGATGAGATTAATGCAAGGAGGGGCCCCTAAAGTTTAAGCTTCTATAGCTTCACAGTAAATCATCTGGGATGGTCTCATTGCCAAGGCAGGTATGGGTCTGCAGGACTTTTAAAACACAAACTATGTGTTTGTGTTTCATCTCAAGTTGAATCATAAAATCAATCTGGATTTATGAAGGTTCTTTGATTTTCATTTTCCTCTCTCTCTCACTTCTTTCCTTTTGTCTCTCTCCTTATTCATCTATTTTTTCTTCCTTCCAGAATACTTTAAGGGGCCTCTTTTTACTGCCAAGTCTGTTTAAGGAGGTAATTCTTTATTTTGCTATTTAAAGATGATGCTTACTAAATAAATAGTTGTAGGTATCCAAGGCAAAAACTCAAATCTTTCGAGCACAAATCTACAAATGTCCTCTGACCCTAACAAGTGATTTATAAGCCTTATGATTTGCATTCTACCCATATGGGGAAGGGAGATTAGAGAGAAGGGAAGAATAAGTGGAATGCCTTAGCCTGGGCTGAGAAGAGAAAGACATTCTCATGCTCTCTCTGCCTGAGATACTATTATCCTCATTTACTCAGGGAATCTCAAAGAATGAACTGGTTATTATTTCTATAGTTAAACATCTGGTAGATTAAGGCACAGATCAATGAGTCTGTACATTAAACTAAGTAGGAACTGCCTATTGATTCAGCATGAAGTCAGAATAATGTCATGATACTCTAATGTAGACCAGTCAGAGGTTGTATTTGGTAAGCTTCTCAGCTTTGGTGAGGTTAAAAGAGATGATGCATATGAAGATGTACACAGTAGGTGCTTAGTAAATGCTGGTTATATCCTTTTCTCTGGACAGGTCTTTCCCATATTTATTTTCTGAAAGTTGTATAAAGGATTGGATAAGTGTCAGCTTAAACCTTAAAACGCTTCTTGCTGATTCTTTGTTGTTGTTGTTGTTTTTTTTTCCTGGAGGAAAGGGAGTAAACTCAGGCTGGAGCTCCTAAAAATTCAAAGAACTCCTGCATTGCTATTAATTTTATGGGTGCAATAATGGTACTATTGTTATACTTTATAAAAATGGAAGGCCTTCTCTAAGAAGTATGAGATCTGTTTAAAAATATTCCAGCAGTCCTCTCTGCCAAAAATGTACAGGGAGAAGGGGAGATGAAACCAGATTGAGAAAATGTGGATAATAGTTGAAGCTGGTTGATGGGTTCATTAGGGTTCATTATACAATTCTTTTACATATATTTCAAATTTTCCATAATAATATATAAATTACAATTGGATAACAACATAGATAATTTAAGCAGAAAAAGGAGTTATGTAACTGAAGAGTTTTTCAGAATACAATCTCCCCGTGGTCTAGGAAAGTGCCATATTCAAAAACAGAGCTGGATTATTATTTTTTCATGCCCGAAGGAGTACATTTAAGAGACAATGACTCCAGAGAAAAACAAAGATCATAAGATGCAATTTATCATTATTGTACCTCAGTATTTGAGGTGTGCTTTAAATTAAACATTTTAAATTAAAGATATAAGATGTGAAGTAAGCCAACCATCCCTTGCATCATCTCATTTTTTTAAATTTTTTGTTTTTTATTTAAAAACTGTATTTTTAATTTTTGAGGAATCGCCATATGTTTTCCATAGTGGCTGCACCAACATACAACCCCTTTTCTCCACATCCTTGCCAACATTTGTTATTTGTTGATTGATTGATGATAGCCATTCTGATAGATACAAGGTGATAGCTCATTGTGGTTTTGATTGCAGCTCCCTAATGATTAGTGACATTGGACATCTTTTCATGTCTGGGAGAAATATCTATTCAGGTCCTCTGCTCATTTTTAACTGGATTGTTTGGTTTTTTTGGTGTTAAGTAGTATGAGTTTTTTTTATATGTTTTGGATATTAACCCCTTATAGGATGATAATTTATTAATATTTTCTTCCATTCACTAAGTTGTCTTTTCATTTTGTTAATGGTTTCCCATGCTGTGCAAATGTTTTAGTTTAATATAGTCCCGTTTGTTTATTTTTTTCTTTTGTTTTCCTTGCTCGAGGAGATAAATAAAAAAAAAATGTTGCTAAGAGCGATGTCAAAGAAGTTACTATGTTTTCTTCTAGGATTTTTATGGTTTCGGGTCTAAGTCTTTAATCCATTTTGAGTTTATTTTTATGTATGCTATAAGAAAGTAATCCAATTTCATTTTTTACATGTTTCTGTCCAGTTTGCCGATGCCACGTACTAAAGAGGCTGTCTTTACCCTATTGTATATTCTTGCCTACTTTGTCATAGATAAACTGACCATTTAGGCATGGGTTTATTTCTGGGCTCTTTATTCTGTTCAGTGGATCTATGTGACTGTTTTCATGCTTGTGCCTTACTATTTTGATTACTGTAGCTTTGTAGTAGAGTTTGAAATCTGGGAGTGTGCTATCTCCAACTTTGTTCTTTCTCAAGGATTCTTTGATTATTCAGGGTCTTTTGTGGTTCTATATAAATTTTAGGATTAGTTGTTCTAGTTCTGAGAAAAGTATCTTTGATATTTTAATAGGGATTGCACTGAATCTGCATATTACTTTAGGCAGTAAGGACATTTTAATAATATTAATCCTTCCAAACCATAAACAATATATATGCTTCCATATACCTTATTTGTATTTTCTTCAATGTCTTATAGTTTTCATTGCACAGGTCTTTCATATCTATGGTTAAATTTATTCATAGGTATTTTATACCTTTTTGATGCAACTATAAATGAAATTATTTTCTTTATTTCTTCTGATCATTCATTATTGGTGTATAGAAATGCAATAGGTTTCTGTTTATTGATTCTGTATCCTGCAACATTACCGAAGTCATTTATTAGTTCTAATAGTTTTTTGGTGGTGTTTTTAAGGCTTTCTTTTTTTTCCCTCTCCACCACCTTTAAGGCTTTCTATATAGAGTAGCATGTCATCTACAAATAATCAGTTGTATTTCTTACTTTCTAGTTTGGATGCCTTTTATTTCTTTGTCTTGTCTGATTACTGTAGCTAGGATTTGAATAAAAGTGGTGATTTGGACATCCTTATCTTGTTCCTGATCTTAGAAAAAAGGCTTTCAGCTTTTCACTATTGAGTATGACATTAGCAGTGGGTTTGTCACATATGGCCTTTACTACGTTGAAATATGTTTCTTCTATATCCACTTTGTAAAGAATTTTATCATAAAAGGATGTTGGATTTTTTAAAATGCTTTTTCTGTACCATTGAGATGACCATATAATTTTTATCTTTTATTTTGTTAATGTGATATAGTGCATTAATTGATTTACAGATGTTGAACCATCCTTGCATCCTTGGGATGAATCCCACTTGGTCATGGTGTATAATCTTTTTAATATATTATTAAATCTAGTTTGCTAATATTTTGTTGAGAACTTTTGCCTCTATGTTCATCAAGGATATTGGCCTGTAATTTTCTTTTCTTGTAATGTCTTTATCTAGTTTTAGTAACAGAGTAATGCTGACTTCATAAAATGACTACCTTAAAATCAAAGAACCATTAAATCAAACCATCATTAGTCAAGGCCCATATGCATAATTATGAAGACTATATCTACAGAGAAAGATTTAAGATATAATATCAAGAACATAAAAATCTTATGTATGGTATGATCGTGGCCAAGTAAAAAAGAAAGAAGAAAGCATGTGCTGTATTTGTGCATATGTGTGCAAGCATATGAAAAAAGAACACATGAAATAGTTATGTTAGAGTGATGGGCTCATACTGTGGTTATACCTTATAACGTACATAGAGAAAAGTATACTCTAGTAGCCTTTATTTTTTTACGCTAACAGGGCTTTATTGATGTACAATTTATATGCAGTTCAATGCACAATTATTATGTGTACAATTTGATGAATTTTTAACAACTACATACACTGATATAACCACCTAACAAATCAAAATATGGTACATTTCCATCACCCCAGGAAGTTTTCTTGTGACCCTTGCCCCTAACTCTACCCTCTGAGAACTCAACACGTCACAATCCTCCTTCCCATAAATTTATGAATTAAAGACCAAATGGGTGCCTCTATCAGTCATGATCCAGGCCTCAGTGTTAGCAAGGCACACTGTAGTTCTAAACATTCACTCTCTTAACACCACTGGGTCCCCAGGGAAATACTTCTTGACATCTCTTGGTCTATGTCTTCAGAAGGAAAGGTGACTGTATCCAAATCCTAGGATGGTTTACGGGCTGTGCCACTGGTGGTATCAGGGACTAACACTGCTTCTGAGTCCTGGGAGAATTTGAGTGGTGAAGATTCAAACAGTGGAAGTGCTTAGTTAAAAGAAAAAACAAATTAATTAACTTGTCAAATCCTTCCTCTCACATGGCACAAATGCTGTCGATTCTTATATAATGACCATGTCCAGATACAATATCATGTCCAGTACTACTAAGCATCAATGTTCTTACTTTTTTCCCTTCCAATTTATTATGCAAACATTCAAATTTTGAACTCCTTGAACACAATCACATTTTACTTAGATCACATTTACTTCAGATCACTGCTCCCAAGAGCTCAAATTATGTGAAAATCTCAATTATAACAATTTGGTGCTTTTCCTGAAATATAGACAAGAAAAAAATATTTTATGGGTTAACTAATGATATGTGGATTACGGATATCTTTATTACTCATCATTTCACTAGCTAATTAACACAACAGTCAGACACAAGCAATAATTTAATTTAGTCATCTTTGCTTTTTTCTGATTTTTTTAGTCATATAAAAACTATAGTTTTACATATTTTAATTTTGTTCTTATAAGACTATGTTTGTCAAGGTAGAATATTTTATTTAACTGTGACATGTGGGCCTCCATTTGTACTCTTGACCTAGGCTCTGCAAAGGCCCACTTAAAATTGCTTTGAGAACTGATTAAATATTAACTAGGCATAAGCATTTCTGGTTTTGAATACATATCCGAATCTCCTTTCTCCCTTTTTCTCCATTACAGACAATGTTGACACATTTTTTTAAAGCTTCTTAATTTCTGCTCTGACATTTCACATTGTATCCCTGTATGAGACAAGCACTACTGCAGAGGTGGAAGTTTCTTTGCAGAGGGGTTCCTTAGCAACAAAGCTGGAGATGACATTCTCCTGTAGCCCTTCAGAACTCCAGGAGAGATGAAATGAGTTCTGCTGCCTGGGGTGTTCTGATAAAAAGCAATTAAGGCCCTGGAGGAAATTAAGAAAATCTCTGAAAATTCCTAACCCCTCCATGCCATAAAGCCCTCACATTTTAGAAAACTAGATTTCAAAAATGCCCCGACCACCATTTTAATCAACACTCCCCCAGAGCAGTGCTCCTCAAATTATAATGGGCATTTAAATCACCTGGGTTTTAAAATGCAGATTATGATTCAGTAGGCATGGGGCAGAGCATTTCTAACATGCTCTCCTGATGCTACTAATGCAACAGAGAAGCAAGCACACATCGATTTCAAGGCCTTAGACTATTTTTGGTCCTTTCCTGTTTCTTATGAAAATGCAGCTCATCTATGTGTATTCAACGTATTCTTGAAACAGGCCTACATGGTGTAATTTTTGGCCTAAAATCTTCTGTGTTGTTTTTGAAGTCAGCACCCTGGGAAAAAAGCCATCCCTGGCTTGAGCTCCTGCTTACCTCTTCTTCCAGCACGCTTCAAGCCCTACCCCGATATTCAGTGTGGGTCCCTTAATGCTTACAGCCTATTATTCTTAGCCTACTCCCAGCCCTGGATTTAGTCAAATCTATCAGCTGGATGCAATGTCTCAGGCAAGACAAGGTAATATGTTATAACATGAGGAGATGAGAAGACTAGATATGACTAATGATCATTGAACATGGCCTTCTTACAAGAGTTTCTACATTTTCATTTCTTTCTAAAGCCCCTTAGAGAAAAAAAATGTCAACAAAAAGGAATCAAAATGGTAGGATTTTATACATTTTAGCAATATGATGGATAAACAATTTTACTTTTGTTTAAGAAAAAGGCCCGGAGGCTCTGGCCAAACATTCCTTCTTTCCTCTCTCAATTCATTCATTCATTCAGGTACTATGGAAGCAGAATGAAAAGAACTAGACTTGCATCCCAGCTCTGCCACTGACCAGCCCCTCCATCTCGGGTTCCCCCTCTGTAAAATGAGAATGACAATTAATAATATCTCTTTAGAGAGTTGTTGTGAGGATTAATATTACCATTTTTTAAGCACTTACTACCTACTGTGTGTTGTGCTATATGATTTACATACATATCTAATTTAATTAATTTAAAATAACTTGTGGAAGCAGTTTGGATATAATAGATTTAATTCAAATAGAATCCAATTAAGCTTAACATTTAGTCCTTTGAGTTATGATCCCAAACATATTACAATAGATCTTTCTCAAACACCCATGTTATTGCCTTGTATTGGTGGTTTGCCTTGAAATTCTGCTCATAAATTCCCTGCTGATGTAATGTTACCTCTTTCACTATGAAGTAAATTTGACAGAATTTGTCAAGAGCTTGGAAGGACTCAGGAGCAGAACAGAGATTAGAATTAGACCAAAATAGAAATTGGACTGTAATACATGATAAAAGTGACATTTCAAATGGGTGTAGAGGGATATTACTCAAGAAATAGTGTTGGGTCAGTCTGCTGGCCATGCCAGGATATCAAGTGCAGTGATTAAGAGCATGACCTCTGGTGCTACAATGTGTAGGTTCAAATCCTAGCTCTGCCACTTACAGCAGAGTGACCTCAATCAAGGTGCTTAACTTTCCTGTGGCTTAATTTTCTGATCTTAATATGGGGAAATTATAATATATCCTCTTGGTATGTTTGTTGTAAAAACTGAATAATATAGCTGGAGAACTTAAAATTTCTGGCATATGGTAGGTGCTATGTGAGGGTATTTTATTATTGTCAAATGTTAAAGTTGTGCCCATATTTCACTTCTTGAATCAAAAATCTCCAGCCAGATTAAATAATAGAAACACAAAAATACTAAAAGAAAATATGGGAGAACATTTAATATATAAAATTATAATGCTATAATTATAACAGCCTTTCAAAATATGATAGAAATCCCAATAAGAAAAGACTAATAAAGTCAACTAATTTAAAATCTACTTTGACAGGGCACACATACCTTGAACAAACTCAAAAAATAACTGGGATATTTACAGCCCATGTGGATGAAAAACGCTATTTCCCTAGAGAGTCCTTACAGATTAATAAGAAATATGTATAATGGGCTGAATAGTGCCCCCCCCCAAAAAAAAAAGATATGGCCATTCCCTAATCCCAATACCTGTGAACATTATCTTATTTGGAAAAGAGAGTCTTCGTAGATATGATTAAGCATCTTGAAGAGCCCATCAAAAATTCACAGTTCCTCTTTCATACAGTAGCATTATCACTGGAAGATGACTCCTTAACCAGGGACTCAATCTCCCAGTCACCCTCATCCCCATCAACAGTTATGGCCATGTGACTAGCAAATGCCAATGGGAGATGAGCAGAAATGATGTGTTACTTCTGAGTTGGGGTACATAAGAAATAGGTGTATCTTCACCATTGTCTCTTTGCCCTCCTATAAGCTGCAAAGTGACAACTCTGAAGCTAGGAGGTGGCAGACCTACAAGATAGAAGCAGGCAAGGTCTCTGAAATACTCTGAGGAAAATGGTCCTTTGACTGGAGACAGTGCACTGGAGTGTATTAATCTACTGAAATTTGAGGGTTGTAGTAGTTGGTATTACCCTAACTTACAGGCATGCATTCATTTTAAAGTAATATCTTAAATACATTTTGTTCTTTTTTATTTTATTTATTTTTAAATTAAATTTATTGGTGTGACATTGGTTAATAACATTATATATTTCAAGTGTATAATTCTATAATATATCATCTGTATATTGCATAGTGTGCTCACCGCCTGCAGTCTAGTCTCCCTCTGTCTCTATATATTTGATTTTATTTACCCTCTTCATCCTCCCTTCACTCCTTCTCCCTCTGGTAGCCTTCATATTATCTGTCTGAGTTCAGTTGTTTTGTTTTTTAAGAAGAAAAAAGGAGAGTAGTCAATAAAAAGCAAATCTTCAAGTGCCAATTTTCCCTGACCTCCAACAATTAAATAAAGTATGGGTCTTGGGTAATACATATTTCAATCAACATGTCATCTCTGGAGTTTAATCCCAAAAAATTAGTATTATGCCAAGAAGTCTACTGACAGTATCCAATTAATATAAGATTGTCATAATGCCAGAAAGGCCATTTGGACACTCTTAAAACTTGCATAAAGATACTCAAACTTTCATTTCTGTCTTGAGTCACAGATAGAATAAAATGATTGACAGCAAAAGCCTGTAGGTGAACCTTTCATAACCTTTAAGAGAGAATGAGAAAAAAATAAAATAGTAATAGTAATGCTGTCAGTTTAGGATTCAGAAATTCACCATATTCTTCTTTCAAATTACTTCCTCTCCTCACTACTAACAAAACTGTAACGCTCTTATGATTTAACTGTAGAAAAATTAGGGCAATAATTTATACCTGAATTCAAGCCCTGTAAGGATTTGTATGCATGCACAGGTGAGCATTTATGTGTTTTAAGTATGGAAAGCAAAATTTGATTAACAAGTTGTTCTTTCTTAAGTAGCAAATACACAGTAGCCCTTGCCTTTGAGAATAGAGTATATGTATTATACTGTATAAGTACATGGTATAGAATCTTGTATAAGCATGAATCATTTCTCAAACAGAACATATAACTCCAACATGATGAATTTATTTTAAAAGCACATTTCTCTATTCAATTTTCCTCTCTTGAAGAAATAGTATAAATAAAGAGTAATGAGACAAAGTATAAATAAAGTATAAATGAAGAGTAATGAGACAAAGACATTTCCTTTAGTCACTGTTCTTAGCCTGTGATCCAAAGGAGAAAATGTATTATTAACATTTCCAAGGCTAAAAAAAAGAGGGAAAAAAAAGAAAGTGAGAGGATATTAATAAGCCCATCCACAAAAGAAAAAACTTTAGAAACAAGTAGTTGCTTCAGCTCTTAGTCAATTTTTGGAACACTGACTTCCAAATACATTTAAGGCAGACTTAGAAATGCTGTTCCTTCTCACTCAGCCCACTGAAGGGAAGTGTTTTTTTTCTATTCTTAAATCACCAGTCTGTTATCAGCTCATGTGTCTAACATGAAGCCTTAGCATTTTAGATTTAACATTTTTCTTCAGACTTAACATTTTTCTTCGGGAATGTGAATTTCATAATCTGGATTCTTATTTTCATTTACAAAACAATATATTGTTTAAATAAAAAGTACAACTAAACAAAAATAAGTAGAATTCTTTATAATTCCTTCATTCAAAATTAAAGTTATCTCATTAGCATATAATAGTCTCTCTCTTTCTCTCTCTCTTTATATATATATATATATATATATATGTATGTATATACACACACACACATATATGTATATAGACATAGACATATATGCTTTTAAAATAGGTTCATACACATTCCATTTTACTGCCTTATTTTTTTAGAATATTTGATCATCTTTTTATTTGAATTTTTCAATAAATGACCATCTATAATGTTAATAGCTGATTGTCTTTTTCAAAAAGTTATTTTTTTAACTCCTTAGCAAACTTGAGGCAGCATTTAAAAGTAAAAAAATTTAATATAAAATTGTTAAACCATTATGCCACTGAGAAAACGGTGAATAAAACAACATACAGAAAAGAAAGGCATTATTGCTCTCACAGTACCTTTTTTTGCCATATATTCTAACCTGATGCAACTTCCTAGGAAATGATGGTAAGCCCTCATCTCTGCCTCTGTTATCCGCACCGAGGTGTAAGGTAAGTATCTAGGGTCTTGCTGCCTGCATTTCTTACACCAAGAGGCCATTGGATCCCAGAAGACAGTGCCAGCATCACTCTCCTTCCATTCCACTCTCAGCACTGCACTTTACATAGATGTTTTTAATCCTTTCTTCTGGCTAATCTCTCTGAAGTTCACTCAAGGTCATTTCATTGCTGGGAGCTGATCTCTGGATTGGTGAGTGCTCATAGGATTACAGGCCAATAGATTACCATATTTCTTCATTTGGAAATAAAAGGAAAATGGTGATAAGGATCTCAAGGTAGAAGTGAAATCCTAGAACCCCTGAGTATCAGAATGTTTTGGGTTTGTTTTTTTTTAGAGGAATCACACTATATCTCATAGATATTAAAAGATGCTCTTAAGAAAATTTATTCCAGGCCACAATTCCTTCCCCTCCCCACCACCCTTCTCTCTCATCTTCTCCAGGCTGTCAAGGAATATTACCCAGAGAATTAACAATGCAGCCAATAGAAGACACTATCTGAGAGACATAGATAGGTTGTACCATCTGTGCAATATGGCTTGGCACTGCAATGGCACAGTAAAGATTCAAATCCTAAAATAGGATGTGTTTCCTGAACCACATCTAAAGATCAGGTACAAGTATAATATCATGATTGTAGTGAAAGAAGTTCTTTGATCTGATCAAGATCTCACTTACTAATTCTTGGCAAAAAGTGAATTCACCTTTCAGAATTGAATTATGCTGAGCAGAAAGTGTGGTATATCCAGAGAGAGGCTACTTTTTCATAGTGCATTTTATTTTGGTTCTTCATGCTTAATGTCTTTGCTTATTAATGTTGTCCTCTGAGATTTTAAAAAAGGGAGCAAGGTGAAATACCTGATAAGTAATAAATAAGTTTGTATACGAACTTCTCATTTTTATTTGTAATAGTCAAGCTAAAATCTCAAAGGCTTGTAATTGGCCAAGGAGAAACTGAAAAATGATTTTTTATTAAAAAAAGATAAATGTAAGGAGAGGGTAAAATTTACCTATGTTGAAATACTCAAATCAGAAGTAAATTTTGACAACTAGATACATCTCTGTAACCCATACCCCTTTCAAGATATAGGACATTTCTATCAAGAGAAAGTACCTTCACATGTCCCTTCCTGGTCAACCCTTGCTCCTAAACCCCAAGTGACTGGACTGGCCACTGTTGTGATTTTTTTCAATAGAGATTATTTCAAAAACTTCATATAATGTAATCTTACAGTATGTATTCTTTTGTGTCTAACTTCTTTCTCTCAGAATAATACTTCTGAGGTTCATCCATTTTTATCATTAGTTAATTCATTTTTATTGCTGAGCTGTAGCCCATTATATAGATGGTCACAGTTTGTCCAGTCTCCTGCTCATAGACAGTGAAGGGTTGGTTTTTTTTTTTCCAGTTTGGGCTGTTATGAATAAAGTTGCTGTGAACATCCATATAAAGGTATTTCTGTGGACATCTGCTTGCATTTCTCTTAGATAAATAACTAAGAGTGGTATTGCTGAGTCAAGGGAGAGATGTATATTTAACTTGTAAAAAAGAACCAACCTTTCCAATTGGCTATAACAGAAGGCCCTTTAAGATTACAGGCTGCTCTGTTAAGTAATCCTCAGAGCCAGTTCTCTATTAGTATTAACTGCATGTGAAGAACTTTAAGAAAATACCTAAAGTACGATGAAGAAATTTAATGTAATTTGAGACTCTAAAACTTACGAAGCCTCTTTTTTTTCTCTACCATTAGATAGTATGAATATGTTAACTCTTACAAAACGCAAAGTCTGAAAGTCTTCTAATGCAGGACAGCAAATATAGCAGTTTGCAAACAACAGTTTCTTAGGTATTGCCAAATTTCTCTCTAAAATGGTTGTATCCATTTATATTTCCACCAGCAACACAGAAAATGCCCAAAACCTACACGCAGGCTCTTTTTCTTAATAAACATTGACTTCCCTACCCTTTCATTCAGAAGCAAATAGCCATTAATGCTTGGCTGACAACACAGCACATTTGAACATAAGAGCTAACTTTGCTGACCACATAAACCCACAGTGGCAGTGTGTGTGCACTTACATGCATCCAAAGACAATCTTAATTTTATCTTTTTGCAGCTTATAGAAAACTCTAGGGATAGGCAGACTGTTAATTCTTGGACTTTTTATTACATTTGAATCTATTATATAAACAAATTGTACAGCTTTTATAAACCTTTTATTCCATGCACTGATCATTACCGTTTGATCAAGATATTGGATATTAAAGGATTATTGGATATTAAAGAATTATTGGACATTAAAAGATTGCATTTTCTTTGTTTAATAATGAATTCTGAATAAACTGGGTACTAGGTAACTCTCCTTAGAAAATAGCTGATTATTTCAGTATTAATGACAATGGGAGATGACTGTGGCCTCCTTTCCCCCACCCCCCCACACACAAGAAACTACTGTTACAGATATAAAAGAAAAAAAGTTTTAGTACTTCTAGATTTTCCCCTATTTTTAAAAAAGTTGTGCTTTGTATCTGTTTAGCAGAATGAACTGAAGCCATTCACCTGCCCCTACCCTATTAGGGCAAAATGGAGAATGAGACACAACCTGCAAGCTCAAAAGAGACTGAAATTATTTATCCATTGCACAAGGGTATCAGGGTTATAATTTTACCAGAAGTAGGATCAAAGTCATATTAAAAGGAGGAATATTTTTTTCTTATATAGTCTAGACTTTGTTTTCTTTGGAGAATTATAAACACTGCAATGGTCAGGTGTATTTTCTAGGGAGACTAAATTGACTTTCCCCCAAAGTTGACTAGGGGGTGAAGGAAGTAATAGGATCTGTTGGCTGTAAAGTTGTGAGGACCACCACACTTGCACCAGTTGACCACTGGGCTGCAAGCACTATAGACCCACTCATCTCCTGATCATCCCCTTTCACAGGGGAACAGGGACACCTCCTTCCCTTTGGGTCAGAGAGGAAGGGATTGCCACATCCAATTAAATGCATGCAGAAGAACCCCTCGAGGAAGAATGCTAATAGATACATGGTCCCACTGGGGAGAGGGACTGGTGTTCGTGGGTGACTGGGGTGACTCTGACTTTTAATTTCATGCCCTTCTGTATTATTTGCAGTTTAAGCGAACATTGTACATTACTTTCATTAGTAAACTAAAATTGTATTAATAAAGATCTTTTTAAATTATTTTATCTGGGTTACTCGCTCAATATGCAAAGTTCCAACATGCTCTTCACTAATATTTTGAGAATATTGACTGTCCTTTCTGAATGTTATTGACTATATGGAAAAGTGTTGATGACTGTTGAAGCTGAGTGCAGAGTAAGGTTCGTAAGACTATCTTATTTTTGTGATGTCTTAAAACTTTTGTAATTAAAACTACCATCAAGAGTTAATGCAAAATGAGTAAGATAAACAAATGAGAGAAGACAGTCTTCCTATTGCCTTCAGTGCACAAAGATATACATGCAGTGTTGAATCCCTAAAAAATGCAAATAACTTGAGCATCGTGATTGGGTTTCATTTTTATTATTTGCTAAGCTAATATTAAAAATCATATTAAAATGTGGCTTTAAAGCAGAGGGTTTAAGCGGAAACAAGTATAAAACCTTCCATGTAAATATGAACCTGAAGCTAAACAAATAATTATTTTAAGTAATACTTCTAATATTTTAGCTTTGTTTTAAACTTTCTTATTAACACAAAAACAAGAACTGAAAATAAAAATGTATAACTACAGAAAACAAAGAACCACAGGGATTTATCACTATTCATAGATAACATAATTATAAGTCATTATTTCACAAGTATTTACTAGACATCTATGTGTATTTAAAAAAAAGAAAATCAACTGAAAAACTATTAGACTCAATATTTCCATAAAATAGCATGTTATAAATTAATATCCCCAAATCAGTATCTTATACTCTAGCAATAATGAGTAAAAAGATATCATTAAAAAATTATTCACAACATCAACAGAAAACATAGATGCTGAGGAAAACATTAATAGGAAATGTGTGAGATCTATATGAAAAGAACAAAAACTTTCATTGAGAAATACAAAATATTTGAATGAGATATAGAAATTTTTTTTAAAAATCTTAAAATGTCAATGCTTCCCAGATGAAGTTATAGTCAGAATATAATTCTACCCAAAATTATAGTAAGTGTGTGAGGATGAGGGGGATTAACAGAATAATTATACAGTTTATTTAAAAGAATTAAAAATGCTAGAATAATTTAAAAATATTTTTTTAAAAAAGGATGGATGAAAAAAGAAAATTTCTCCTAGCAAATATTTAAAGATATTATACAGCAATAATAATACAAACTGTAGAACTGACATAAAAATGATCAGAAGAATAAACAGGAAGACCCAGAAACTGACTATAAATTCTAAAATAACCTAACATGTAAAGGAGGCATCACCAATAAATGAAGGAATATTTAATAAATGCTATTGAGAAAAGTTAGAGTCTCACCTCATATTATAGATGAAAACATTTATCAAAGATTCATAAAAAATAAATAAGTAAGTAAATAACACCAGTAAAAATAGTAAAATAAACTTGATGATCATTTACTTTTTTTATTTGAGAAAGAATATAAAACAGAAGAAATCACAAAATAAAAGATATACAGATTTGATTAAATAAAATCGTAAAATCAAAAAGAAAAATTATAGTCTACAGCCATGCCACCCTGAACACGCCCAATCTCATCTGATCTCGGAAACTAAGCAGGGTCAGGCCTGGTTAGTACTTGGATAGGAGACCACCTAGGAATACCAGGTGTTGTAGGCTTTAAAAAAGAAAAGAAAAGAAAAGAAAAATTATAAACAGCAAACTGTAAAATAAAAAATAGCTATAAAATTTAAAAAGAAAAAACTTAAGGCTTCATATATTTCACATAGAAAAAGCCTACACAAAAATATCTTGGTCCTGAAACAAACATAAATAAGTCACAGAGCAAAAATAGAACAGCGAACAAACTTATTAAAAATTATTCTAGTATTTTTTTTATTTTAATGAAATCTATTGGGGTAACACTGGTCAATAAGATTATATGCTTCAAGTGTACAATATTATAATATATCATCTGTATATTGCATTTTTGTTCATTGCCCAAAACTTAGTCTCCTGTCATCACCATATATTTGACCCCCATGTCTCTTTTCCTCTAACCATCACACTATTATCTATGTCAATTAGTTTTTTTGTTTTTATACATTCAGTTGTTGCTTTCTCAGTTAAAATGAATACTTTCCTACTTTTATCTATCAAACTTGCAAAAGTTCAAATAATATCACTAAAGAGGGCTAACAACATCACTGGTACTAAGCCATGCACTTAACATGCATGACTTCAAAATCCTATGTAGCAGTCCCCAACCTTTTTGGCATCAGGGACTGGTGCTTCTATGAGAATCTAATGCCTAACGATCTGAGGTGGAGCTGAGGTGGTGATGCTAGCACTGGGGAGAGGCTGGAAATACAGAGGAAGCTTCACTCACTCGTCCACTGCTAACCTCCTGCTGTGCGGCCCAGTTCCTAACAGGCCACGGACCAGTATTGGCCCACGGCCCAGGGGTTGGGGACTCCTGTCTTATAGGATAAGTTACTCTCATTTGACATATGAGGAAACAGATGATCACAAATGCTGATGAAGAGATCAGGAGAATTCAAGAATCCCCACACCCTGTTGATGGTCCACTAATATGTTGTAAGTTTCCCAGAAGCAATTTGACCAAAGAGTATTTTAAAAATTAATACTTATACTCTTTAATCCAATATAACATTTTCTAGAATTCTATTCTTAAAAAACAATCTGAAACATGTGAAACTTGTACAAAGAGTTCTGAAAAAAGAAGTTCCTTGCATTAAAAAATTAATAATAACTTTGAGAAACTGAAAACAATCTATACAGCCAATATTAAAGCATTTGTTAAATGAATTATGCTACATCCATAAAGTGAAAAATTATAAAGCCATTAAAATATTGCAAAGTTGTATAATATATAGAATTATTCATAAAATAATTGTCTCATTTATAGTACAGTTTTTAAAAACAGAATATAACATATAATTATACATATAATATGTATGACATATATAAAGAGATAGGTCATATATTAGCTATGTAAAATATGTCAAAAGAAAAAAAACTGGAAGGAAATATACTCAAAAGATAACTATGATTCTTACTAGGAGATGGAATTATAGATTTTCTTTTTTGTACTTTTCTGAATATTGAACAATGAGCATATATTAGTTTTTTCTACTTTTTGTTTGTTTGGTAGTGCTTTTTAAATTATTTTTTAAATGATATACAGTATAATTTATTCTTTTTGGTGTAGTTTTATGAGTTTTGGCAAATGCATGGAGTCGTCTAACCATTACCACAATCAGGAAATGGAATACCCCTTTGCAGTGAAATCACCCCTTCCCACCCTTACACAAATCCCTGGCATCCACTCCATCCCTACATTTTTACCTTTTCAAATGTCATATAAATGGAATCATTTAGTATGTATCTTTTGAGTCTGGCATGTTTCCCTTAGCATAACACATTTCAGATATATTCATGTTGTCATACGTATCAATAATTCATTTTTTATCATTAAATATTCCATTGTACCAATGGGCCACAGGTTGTTCATCTGCTCTCCAAGTGAGGGACTTTTGGGTTGTTTCCAGTTTTCAGTGACAACAAATAAAGGTGCTATAAATATTAACATACAGATTTTTGTGCAACCATAAGTTTTTATTTCTCTTGAGGTAGGATTACAGGGTTGTATAATAAGTGTATGTTTAACTTGTTAAGAAACTGTTGTTTTCCAAAGTGATTGTATCATTTTACATTCCCACTTCCAGTGCAGAGTGTGAGATCCAGCCCTGCTCTCTTAGCCATGAGTTGGTATTGTCATTTTGTTTTAACCACTCTGATAGGACTTCTGATGTTGAGCATATTGTCATAAGCTTATTTTCCATCTGTGTATCTTCTTTGGTAAGTATCCATTCAATATTTTGCCCATTGTAAAATTGTGTTGTTTGTTTTTATTTATTGTTAAGAATTATTTATACATTCTGGATACAAGTCCTTTGTCAGATAAGTGATTCCCAAATATTTTTCCCAGTTGGTGCGTTGTCTTTCCATTCTCTTAACAATGTCTTCTGCAAAGCAAAAATTTTTAATTTTGATGAAGTCCAACTTATCAAACTTTTATTTTATGAATCACACTTTTGGTGTTGACTTAAGAACTCTTTGTTCAACTAAGGTCACAAAGATTTTTTGCTTATGCTTTCTAAAAGATTTCTTATTCAGTTTTACATTTAGGTCCATGATCCACTTTGAGTTAATTTTTGTATATGGGGTGAAGCTTAGGTCAAGAGTCATTTTTTTGTACACAGATGTCTAATTTTTCCAGCACCTTTTGTTGAAATTGCCTTTATGCTTTTTTCCATTGAATTGCCTTCATACTTCTGTCAAAAATCAATTAACCATATTTGTGTGGACTATTTCTAGATTCTTTATTCTGTTCCATTGACTTATGTATCTGTCTTTTTTACCAATACCACACTGTCTTGATTATTTTGCTTTATAGTAAGTCTTGCAATTAGATAGTGTGAGTCCTTCAACTTTGTTCTTTTTCCAAAAAAAAAAAAATTGGCTGTTGTAGTTCTTTCTGCCTATTCTAGTACCTTTTAGTTAATTCTAAACCTTAGAATCAGCCAGTTGATTATTACCAAAATAAAAACTTGATAGATTTTTGACTGGAGTTGTGTCTAATTTATAGATAAATTTGGGGAGAATTTACATCGTAATATTGATTCTCCCAAACCTCAAACACAGACCATGTATTATTTTTACAAGGGAAGTTTTCAAAGCCACATAATGGTCATTCTGTTCTCATTTCTTCCGTTTCTGTTTTAGATTATACCATAAAGTCATAGAAAATAATGAACATGATCTTTCTCTTTAAAATCTGGGTCAGTTTTCCCGAGGTACTGAGGGAGAAAATGCTCAGGCCACACTTGAAGGGCAAACCAGATTTGAGTAGTGGAATTTTCCTTCTCGTCTCTGCACCATAATGTCAAAGTCTAAAATCCCACTTCACAGCCTGAGAGGTTTTTCCTCCTTTGTAAGCAAAGCTTCTTTGGGTTGCTGGAGGGATAAATATGCAATGGAAACAAAATGGAAGGAAAAGTAGAGGGGTGCAGTTTGGGAAGTTCCCATCTTTCTAGTTTAGATCCTGTAGGAGATCTTCCTCACCATCCAGGGGAGAAAAAAAAGAAGAAAGAAAAAAAAAAAAAAAGAAGGGAGCCACAGTAAAGGGAAGGGTCTGTGAAACCCTCAGGAGCTGGGGTGGCCAGAGGACATTTTAAAAACAATGATGCCTCCAGATCTATTTCAAAGTGTCTATGTTGCTAGAACATAAACATCTTCTCTCCCACATTCAGAAAACTGCCCCCTGTAACCCACCCTCTAATCTTCTGTATACTTGAGTTTTGAGATACTGGGAAAGATTGCTGACTTCACAACTGAATCACTCCAGTGCAAAAGCAAGGTGGCGCATGTGGAAGCCAGAGAAGCAGAGAGGCCCAATGAAATGAAGGAGGAAATGGAGACTGATGGACTGATGGCTGACTCTGCCTAAAATTTTCCTGTTTGCTTTACATCAACTGACCCCACAAGACCATAAGCTCTAGAATGTTCATTTATCCCTCCAAGCCCCCAGGACACCTGAGGAGCAGTGCAGAGCCCTAGGGCTACAAAGGTAGAAAAATCGGCCTGGATCTGGCCCTCACAGGGTCCATGGCCACAGCCAGGGGTCATGGCTACTCCTTCGCACCCCTCCCCAGCACCTAGCTGTATCCAGACCAGAAGGCCCTCAGAAAAATGTAATCAGTCTTAAACTAGGGGTACAAATAAGGAGAAACAGGCAGTAATTGAATTAATTATAGCTTCCTTAGGTAGGAAAAGAGAGAAGGATTAAAATGAATTTAAATTGATATGATAATGGGTTTAAAAAAAAAAAAAACAGACTCACTAGCCAAAATCTGATCTGGACAAGATCTGGGATCAGATAACTGAACAAAGAAATCCAGAAGTAAGTTGAACAAGACCAACAGACTCCAACATTTAAGGCACCTGTAGTGTGTCTCACTGTGTATATTTTGAACTTGAATCTCCCTCATAATAAAGTCCTCTAAATATACTAAATAAAAGTGCATGGTAGTGCTGTTACCGTGCTGTTATCACTGTGCTTTATAACTTATTAGACTTTTTCCCCTTACACTCTGGTGCTTAGAACAGGAAGTGCCTGTAGGCAGCACTCCTAAAAATTTCTTCCTTAACAAAGTCTTATTCCTAAGACTTTGTGTATTTAAAGACTATAAAGTAAATCCTCAAGTTTTAAACGATAGTTTTTCTTTGGTAGAAAGTGACAATAAATGAACATTTCAAGTGGTTTGTAATATATTTATACTCAGAGGACTAATGCTTTTAGCTTCCATTAGGTTTTTCCAAAGATTTTTAAAGTTCACTGATAAAGCACCTATCATATACTGGTTTATATTCGATTCTGTAATGGGAAATAAAAGTATTACTATATGCCTTAACACCAGCTATACCTGACTTATAATTCTGACCTTTCAATCGGCATGACACTAGGCAAATTTCCTAACCTAAAGTGGACTGTACTTCAGATTAAATGTAACTAAATCACAATGTCTATAAAGCACAATATGTGACACTAAACAGACAATAAATGGTAGCTATAGAAAAAGAGGTGAGACACCATACATCTGCCTTCCAACTTCAGGTCATTCCTTCTTTCAAGGCAAAGTGCAAAGCTTCTCAGTTGTCCAATGGAGGTTCACTGACCAGGGAAGTCTAAGCAAAGAATGAAATAAATGGGATGACCAGCACAGGATTACCAACACAGTTACTAAAAATGGTCATTCCCCTTACTCCACCTCAGTGAGAAATTTTCCCACTCTCCTTCTACCTTAATCCTCTCCACCCTTCAAATCCAGCTCAAATTACACAACTAGCACGAAGATTTCTTGACTCTCCAGAGCTCACAACCACTTCAGACTCTAAACGCTTACAGCACTGTCTGGATTGGCAACCAATCAGAGACCAACTTGTGAGTTTTCTGCACTGTCTCCTTATATAACTATCAGATTGGTTCCAGGACCACACTCTCTCCCAGCCTCCCATGGATACCCAAATCTGCAGATGCTCAAGACTTTATATAAAATGATGTAGAACAATGCATACAGTCAGCCCTCTGCATCTGCACAATTCCCAACCACAGATTAGAAAGCTGTTTTCAATCCACTTTTTGAATATCATGTTTTATGTTTTTGTATCCCATCATGTCTAAAAAAAAAAAAAAACGCCCTTCTGTATCTCCTGCTTCTGGTGAGAGAAGAAGAAGATAATTATTCTTGAGAAGGAACTCAAAATAATTGCCCAACTGTAGGTTAATGTTAAGCATTAGGAGTGCATTTAAGGTAAACTAAGCTAAACTATGATGTTCAGTAGGTTACATGTATTAAACGCATTTTTGACCTATGATATTTTCAAATTACAATAGGTTTATCAACACTTAAACTCCATCATAAATTAAGGAGCACCTGTGGTGAAATTCAACTATGCATTTTTTTTTTTCTGGAAAGGCTTTATTACAGAAGGGATGGGGCTCAGTCTTTCTCAGCTGCTGCTTTCTTCATGGCAGCAAGGACGCTGCTCCGCTCCTCTCTCCCTCTTTGTGCAGGTGTGTGTCCCCACCCTCTTCTTCATGAACTTCAGGGCCCACTTGTCCTTAGAGACCTTGAGCAACTCCATGGCACGCCACTGATAGTGGGCAAAGCCACACACTTCTCACCTCTCAGATCATGTCACACACAGACTTGGTGAGCTTGGTGAAGCACCCTCAGCAGCAGCTATACCTCAGCTTGCTCATGCTCTTAGTCACCTTGTGACCCTTGTTGAGGCCCACGGCCATGGGGCAATGCAGAGCCACAGCTGCTGTTCCTCAATGGCTACTGTGGCAAAAGGCTGCATTGTTCTTTAATGCAATGAAATGTTATTTTATTGTGAGCAAGAGAACTTTTGTAGATATTTAAACATTTCTTAAATTTTATTTTGCACTTCGCAATTCAGTTGTCGATCAATTTCTTTTAGTGCTCAAATATTTTTAATAGGCCTTAAACAATCCATAAGCCCTAGGGCACAGTGTCTAGAGAGCCTAATAGAGAAATGGTTCAGATGCAGTTAATTCACTTTTGGGGTACATGAAGTCATTACTCTAGCATGTCTAGTTGTCCCTACTGGGCACATTCCCATCTAAGCAGCAAATACTCTAATTAGATCCACCCCTCAGCACCAACAGCTGAGGCATGGTCCTCCACATTTCATCCACTACTCCATTGTAGGATAATGAGTCATGGGCTGAATTTCTCAGTTTAGTTTTCTTCTGGTTGCATGTTACCAATACCAGTAGCATCCTAAAAGTAATGACCTGGATTCCAAGTCAAAAGACTATAGCTCTTTGACACCAATCCAATCTCCAATCATGTACAGAATGTTTCAAAGGTTGTTCTTTTTGGCCTAATGGTTTAATTGGGTGTAGCCAAACATATGAAACTATTTTAGAACAATGACAGAATAAGATCAAAATCACACTTCTAATATAAAATGACAAGGTAGGGCAGTGAGCTGGACTGGAAACGTGAAGCCTGCACAGAAGATTACTGACACCAACCAGCCAGATGACTAAGGTTTTCTGCTAACTGGAAGCACCATGTGAGCCATATGTGCTCTGTCGATCAAAATCCTAGAGCAATCTGAGATGCATTAGTAGAAGTCCATGTGTACTTAGGGAGCACCTCTGCATATCAATGGCAGTACAGTAAAACTTTCAGAGAGAACTCAAGAACTGGAAAAGATGTGGTAGAGAAAATAAAACAACTATTTTTAGATTGTGAAACTCTGTAGTTGAACCAATGTAGCTCTATAGTCCAGAATAAAGGGGAGAAGTTATTCCTACTTGTGGCCCGCATGGGTAAAAACGTATCTGGATACTGTCTACATGTGAACTGCATATTTTATGAGGGTGCCTGACAAACTAATAAAATCCAAAGAAGGAGGTCGCCACAGTGAACCACATCATATAAAGAAGGCTTGAGAAACTTAATGTTAACTTGAAAAGTGTGGTTAAGGAAACAAAAGAGTTATCCACAAATACTTCAGAACTGTCTTTAAAAGTGTAAAAGTTGTCTGGCATTGCTCAATATTCAAGATTTGTTCTAAGGCACAACAACCTATTCATTTATTCAGCAAACGTTTATTCTGCATCTCCTTAGAGAAAGGCCCTGTGCTAGGTAACTGTCTAGGACACATGGATAAGCAATGAGGACCCTAGGAGCAGACAAGCACACAAATAACCAAATAACCATAATAGAGGGGAGAGTATGAGAGGCGTCATGTGAGTAGAACAAAACTTACTTGGGAAATCTGAAGCAGGAGACATTATGTCCTATTGGCAGGATCAGAGAAAGTACTTGGTGAAGGCAGCATTGAAAGATGTGTACTATGTGTGAGGGAAATATATTAAGGGGTCATTCCAGGTGGAGGGAAAGCAGAAGCAAAAGCTTACAGGTGGGAACAGAGTTGAAAAATGTAGTGTTACAAAGCTGAAGAACTAAATAGCCCAAGATGATCAACCACAGGTATAGAAATATCAAGTATTGGGAGTAAGACTAGAAGGGTACCCAATAATAAAGAGCTTGTGTGTGCCAGGCTACAGAGAATGACTATTAAGCGTATCATTAAAGGTTCTGGGATTCACAAGTGCTATATTCTTAGTGGGTTCTTTTATTCCTGGTATAGGTTAGAGGCAAATACAGGAGAGGAAGGAGGTTTATGCAATGGTTAGCCAGGAGAAAATGAAGTCCTGAAACAGGTCAGAGGCAGGTAGCAGTGGGAATAGATGTGAAGAAAGAGACTCATGAGATATTTCAGAAACTGAATCAATAGAACCCAGATCTAAATTGTCAAATTTCAGGAACTGTAGAAAGCAAATGTTGGGGACTGTGAAAAGAGCAGAAACCCAAGCTGGAAGAAGAACTGGGTGAAGGACAGAGATGGCAGAGTGAATTATGGATGTGCAGTGTTGCTACCCAGATGAGTGTCTAGGACGGTACCAGGAAACTATTTTTACCCTTAGCCTTGTTCCAAGCATTCCTCAACTCTTCTCAACTCATGAGCACAACCCTCAGAAGCTGCTCCCCAAGGAAACTCCTGAAAAGAACAGTCAAACACAGAGCCAATCTACCCTAGCAGAAGCTTCACTGGCCTCTCAGTGCAATTCTCCCTGAAGACAGAGGGCTATTGCAGGGTGCCAGACCCCTCAGTGAGATGCCTGAACAGGGCATCCCAAGAGCTTCCTTTTGGTCCCACGCCTACCATTTTGTTACCGCTGAAACCTTAAAAGATGAACTTCCTAAGTCTCAATTTCTTTGTTTATAAGATGGGCATAATAATGTGTACCCCACCTATTTTATAGGTTTGTGAGTTTACACAGAGACAGAATGCTGCAAAGCACACAAATGCCAGGAGTCAACAAATGTTCTTTGAGGGCGGAAACTACAGAAATTCATGTTTGTACGCTGAATGGAACTGACTATGAAGAAGAGAAGGAGCAAGGTGGTCAAAAAACACCATAGCCTGGGCCCCAGAGGCAGACTAATGTTAGCCAAGGAATATTGCCTAGCAAATCTTCAAGAAGATCTACATCCAAAGAAATAGGAGGGAATTTAATAATCATCTTGATCTATCTTCTTATTTAACAGATGAGAGAGACCCAGCGACCTGACCCAGATTTTTAGTGGCAAAGGGCCCAGAGATATGACCAATAACATATTTACAGTGTAGACAGTGTTTTTCCCCCATTATCTTACAAATAGTCTTGGAGTTGGGTAAGAAAGAACTATCAAAATTCCCATTTTTCAACCTGAGATTGAATAATTTATCCATGGGAGGATTGAAATCCAGCCAGTAATACCCCTGCTCCACTGATCTTTCTCTACACCACAATTTCATGCACAGGGAGATATTTAGCACAATCATTTCAGCATTCAATATATTTCAAACTCCAATTTGTTTCATAGAAGGTATTTTTCTTCTTATTTCAACCTGCCTTCAGCAGCATTTCACACTGAGCCTTTCCGGGTAGGACTGTGCTGACCTTTTCTCTTAAAGAAAAGCAAGTTTAGTGGCCACATTTGGTACCAGAAACATTTTTGAAAACAGAATCATCAAAACTGGGCCTTGCTATATAAATCATCTTCACAAAATATATCCCCACACGTGTATCATGCTAGATGTACATCATTATTGTGCTTAAACACAGTGGACTAGGGTACTCAAAGCGCAATGCTCTCTCACTAATTGAACTAAGACTTAACAAATACCAAGAAGGCAGTTTTAACAAATGGGTGCGACAGTGAGGTAAAAACTTACTGACTTTATAAATGAAAACTGATTTTCATTCATGGAAGCGTCTGGAAGTGGCAACACGGAAAATCACCCCGATAATTCTTGTCATCTCCATCTAAAGGCTCTCAAGACAAATGTGTCTTTATTTGGGGGAGGTCCGGGGAAGGGGAAGGGGGAAACACACGTGTTTCACCAAGCTCTCTCGTGAACAAGCCTCCAGCGGTTTGGCGATAGTTTCTGCTGGAAAGTACTGGCTCCCGTTCCTCCGGTTCCCTTTCTTTTTCCATTACTGTGTAAACTACGACACAACTCCCCACCCACGCCATGGTTAGAACAGGTAACGGGTGGTAACGGCCCAGAAGCCCTCGGTTAGGGCTCAACAAATTTGGCAATCGCCTGGTAAAGGCACCTGTCCCACAGCCAGACCCGGCCCCGACAGACGTGGGGACCCCAGGACCTTGAGGGCCACGAGCGCCGCGCCCCAGGGATACCTGTTACTGACTGACGGCCGCAAGCAGCGGCCAAGGCATGAGCCCCATGGCCTTCGCAGGTAGGACGCTGCCCCCGGCTACGGGTGAGGGCAGGTGGGACCCGGCCCCAGACTACGCCCCCACCCTCCATCAATAATACGCAAGGGGGGAAAAAAGCTTCATTTACCGATATGAGTGATCACTGTTGCCAGTCGCTGGGTGAGCTCCTGGGGGGCCATATCTTCTTTTAAACAAAATAGCATTTCAAAAAAAAAAAGAAATCGGTATAAGCAAAAAAAAAAAAAAAAAAGCAACACAAAACTCTCTACTGCTGCTCTGGATGATTTTCAAAGGATGCTCTGCCCTCACTCTTCCTCGCTGTCTTCAGGCATAAAACGCGAGTCACTCCTAGTCAAGACCAACTCTACTGGGCCGCTCCGCCAGACAACGCCGGCCACGCCCTACAGGGGATTATTTTAGAGATTAAGTCAAGCAGCTTTCCAAACATAACGTCTGGCTCTGAGAGAGAGGGAGAAAGCAGCTCTGGAGTTGAGAAAAGCAAGTCACCCCAATCTCGCTGTGACAGCGAATAGGGCTTCCGCGGCGGAGCGAACGTGTGAGTTTCTGGATTTATGGTCCCCGGCAGTCGAGTCTCTGGTGCCCCCTCTCGGGAGGGTCAGGATAAAGGATGCTCGGGCGGGTGAGCAGTGGGAGTGCGCAGCCAGCGTGTGCAGAGGGCGGAGGAGCCGAGGCGAGGCGCGGGCATCTGCTCCGCGCTGTCTACCCCACGCCCAGCAGCGATTCCCGCCTCGGCGCCCACCTCTTCCAACTCGCTGCGGCGAGGGGCGGGGGTTCTGGAGAGGTGCGCACGCGCCGGAGCGCCGCTCGTTTTCACTTGGTGAAGCTGCGTCCCTTTCCCTGGGAGAAGACGGCGCTTCGGCCCGGGAGTGGTGGAGGCTCACTGTCTGTCTTTGTCACTGTAGGGGAGAGGAGACCGCGGCTTAGGCGCTCCTGCCAAGACTGGGGTCTGAACGCCAGCCGCGCGTCTTCCAAGCTGGTCCCTCCTCGTTTCTCGCCAGGTATCTGCAGAGAAGCCGAGGCAAGAAGGGGGCCGACAGGGAGAGGGGCAGTCAACCTGCCAGGGCTCGGAAAGAAGGGCTGGGTGACGGCCTACTCCGGCTCCTTTCTCCCAACTCGAGGCTGGGGTGGGGGGCGGCGGTGGGGAGGGCTGTTGTGGTGAGGTGGAGACAGCTGGAATTTGCCCCCACTCCCCCGTAGGGGATGTATCACGCAGCTAACAGCGTTCGCTGGACACACCCTTACTTCGAGCCGGCATGCATGTGCATACATGGGCATGCATGTGCATACATGAGTCTCCGCAGTGGGGGACTTTTTCTTTGTGCAGGTACTGCCGTGCGCTGCTGCTCTGGCTGCTGTCAAGCGCGCCAGTGCTCCATCCTGGAAGGGCTCTGGCCCAGCACCCTTGCCGGCCCTTCTCCCCATTAGCCCCAGGAGCGTCTTCTGCGTGCGGCTATGCGGTGGGACACGCTGTCCCTCAGCTTCCTTAGGTGGTTCCAGATACTGGTCCCAGATCCAGAGCTCCACGGGAGACGCCTAAGCAAACGTGTATCTGGTCAGGTGGTCACTCAATACTCTAAAACGGAGGACCCTGAATATTGGATCATCTGAGTACCGGGGTCACCCACATATTCTGAACCAATGCCCGCCAAACCCCAAACACCTTGGATCCAATTTCAATAGTAGCCACTCATTGCAAGGGTTTGGGCTGCGGTTATGAGATGATATTAGTCCACCTGCAACGTGGGATTTGTGCAGAGGTTCCTCCCTTCAGTGAGGCTTGGGCACTTTGCATTTTGCCTGCACAAGTAAAGCAACCGTTTTCATAGCAACCTCTTGCAAGAAATTCAGAAAGGGGTTAAAGAGAAAGTTGAACAGTCCTGAGTTGTATTTCTACAATGGTTTCTGGCTACTCAAAGGTCACAAGTATTTCTGAAGAACCAAATGAGGTGCTTCCTATTGGTGTAGTCAGAACCCTGGTGCCCAATTAGAACCGATTGTGAGTTTGGGTCAGTAGACACCAGCACATTGCTAAGGAAACTGATCATGTGGAACATTCGGGACTTTGCAGATCCAGTGACCTCAGCTTCCTGGATTAGGTTAGATCCTTATGGGTGAGATTCATAAAGGAGATATATAAGACAGGAGAAGCTTATGAATAGTAACAAGAGTAAAGAGAGAAAGAGAGAGAGAGAGAGAGAGAGAGAGAGAGAGAGGAAGTAAATCACACTCAGAGGGCTACTCTCCTTTCCCATATCTGTACATTCACAGTCTTCAAAGGTTTCCATGAAGATGAATTGGCTGAATTTATGGCAAGATGTAGCAAGTAGTGCCTGTTCTCAGAAACCAATTATGTACCCCATCTCTAACACACTGTTTCACCTGGGACATAGAAGGGTGGGTATGTGACCTCCAAGTTCCCTTTTTGAGTTCTGAAATCCTATAACTGTAAGAAAAAAGTAACACATAGTTTTCAAAGCTTGTAACTCCTTGTTCCTCCAAGAAAACAGTTATTGTTTCCATTGCTTTTGTAACTATGAACATGTTTCCGTCTTCTCTCCTTCCCTACCGTCCACCCTTCCGTGCTTCCTTTTTAATTTCCTAATTATGATCTGTTTCCTGTCTCTGACAAATCACATTGCTCTAATACATGGCAAAATTAAGAAACAAGACAGAATAGCCTGCCTTTCTCTCCGATTAACAGTCACATCTATTGAACATTAATTATATGTCCAGAGTTTTGGTAGGCTGTGTCAAGTACAGCAACTATAACTAGCATATAATAAGTGACTGCTCTATGCCTGGTATGATGGTAGGCATTTCAAAAACATCATTTAAGCCTCACAATAACCCCTTAAGGGCTTTCGTCTCATTTTACAGATGCTGCTTGTACAAGGACCAAACTATGTCTTAATAATCTTATGGATCTAGACCATTTTCAGCCTTAAGGTAAGGGTTTGCCTGAGTTTGCAAAGAGAAAGCATTCTCCAAGCACTGCCAAGGTGGATTCCACCTCCCTGGTAGTAGACTGTCAGCACTGCCTCTGACAATGAAGAGAGAGACAAAAGACTCACCCTAGGTGCCACAGGTGAGGGTGAGGGATGCCTGGGACACCACTGGGATTAACCAGGTCAGCGGTTCTCACATTAGCAGAATCATCTGGAAATACAGGTGATTTTTTTAAAAATACAGATTCCTAGTCTCACCTACAGATATTCTGATTCAGCAGTGCAGAGTGGGACCCAAGAACTTGCATTTCTAACAAGCCCCCATGAATACTGATGCTGTTGGTCCTAGGACCACACTTCAAGCATCACTGGCTTAGAGCAGGACTCTTCAGATTTCTTAGACTGCAAACCACAGTGTGATATAAATTTTACATCATGACACAGTAGACACACATAATAAAACAAAAATTGTATGGAACAGTCATCCCTTACCACATGTGAAGCCCTGAAATACTTTCTATTCTATTTCATTTTTTCAAAACAGTAGTCCAAACTAGGGAGATATGCATTTGAAAAGTATGGTATTGTAATTATGTAAGAAAATGTCCTTATCCTCTTAGAATATATATTGAATCTTTAGGGATGAGAAATCATTGTCTGTGATTTCAACTACCTTAGCAAAGAGAATAAATGAGACAAATACTAGGAAATATTAATCATTAAATCGAGGTACTATATGGGTTATTTTACTATTCTCTTTACTTTTCTGCATAAAGTTTTTTCATAATAAAACATTTTTTAGAATTATTGTTTGGACCTACTGAATTGATTTCATGACCCACTAAGCAGTAGTTTCCAGCAGTATGAAAAACACTGTGTTAAGGCAGAGCACAGGAAACAAGAAAGAGAAGAAGTAATGATGGGGAAAAGAAAAGGGAGAAGGTGACAAAAGATAGAGGATAAAGTAGGTAGAAGGGCACTGCAGGAAGTAGCAGGAGTCACCACAAATTCCTCAAGATAATGCCCTTGTAAAGGGCCTCTTCCAACACATCCTTGTCTGCCTTCACTGTATCTTCCCCTTGGACTTGGGCTACTTGGCATGGAAAATACTTTATTCAGCTCTGTAAACCTCACTGCCCCGGACAAAGCAAAGAATGAGAGAATGTCCTTCGGTCAAAGCCTCTCATTTTACAGAGGCTTGTACCTGCCTCAACATTGCAATGGTGTTTCCACCAGTGCTAACTGACAGGATAACCTGAGTTATCCTGGGAGCCCAACTGTTCTAATATGCAGGACCAGACTGAGATCCCTGTCTAAGGGGGTCACACCACATGCCACCTACTGCACAAATGACTTGGATAGGTGAACCCAAGAAGTGAACAAGTCACCTGAACTCACACTATTCTGATGGTTGTTCCACTGCCACCTTTTGTCTCCTAAAACCAACCTGAATTGCCTCTGTTCTTTTGTCAAAGATCAATTGACCATATTTGTGTGGGTCTATATCTGGGCATTTTATTCCATTCAATTGATCTATTTGTCTATTCTTTCACCAATACCATTCTGCCTTGATTATTGTGACTTTTACCTCCACCAGCTCTACCAGGCCCTCAAGTTCTTCCAACTTGATCTGTAGATTCAAAGTAATCTCAATCAAAATTCCAGCAAGTTATTTTGCAGATATTGAAAAACTGATTCTAAAGTTTGTATGGACAGACAAAAGACCCAGAAGAGCCAACACACACAAAACTGAAGAACAATATTGGTGGACCAACACTACCCAACTTTAAGATTGATTTACTATAAAGCTATAGTAATCAAGACACCGTAGTGTTGGCAACTGACTAAACAAATAGATTAATCGAAAAGAATAGAAAGTCTATAAGTAAACCCACATATATACACCAATCGATCTCTGACAAAAGAGCAAAGGCAATACAATGGAGTAAAGACAGTCTTTTCAGCAAATGGTGCTGGAACAACATACACACATGCACACAAACACACATATGCAAAGAAAAAGAATCTAGACACCTTACAATCTTTACAAAAATTAACTTAAAATGGATCATAGATCTAAATGTAAAGTATAAAACTATGAAATTCCTATAAGTTAACAAAGGAGAAAAATCTAAGACCTAGGGTTTGATGAAGATGTTCTAGTTACAACACCAAAACATGATCCATGAAAGAATTGATAAGCTGGACTTCATTAAAATTGAGATGTTCTGCTGTATGAAGATACCATCAAGAGAATGAAAAGAGAAGCTGGAGACTTAGAGAAAATATTTATAAAAGACATCTGCTAAAGAACTATTACCTAAAATATACAAGGAATCCATAAAACTCAACAGTAAGAAAACAACCTGATTTTAAAGATGAACCAAAGACCTTAACAGACACCTCACCAAAGAAGATATACAGATGGCAAATAAGCATATGAAAAGATGCTTCAAATCACATGTCATCAGGGAAATGCAACCAAAACAACAATGACATATCAATACACACCCATTAGAATGACCAAAATCTGGGATACTGATGACACCAAACACTAGCAGGGGTATGGAGCACTAGGAACTCTCATTCATTGCAGGTGAGAATAAAAAATGGTACAGCCACTTTGGAAAACAGTTTGGCTGATCTTTACAAAACTAAATATACTCTTACCATATGACTCAACAATGGTGCTCCTTTGTATTTATCCAAGAGTCGGAAAAAATGTCCACACAAAAACCTACACATGGATGTTTATAGCAGTTTTATTCATAATTGCCAAAACTTGGAAGCAACCAAAATGTCCTCCAGCAGGTGAATGGACAAATAAACTGTGGTACATCCAGACAATGAAATAGTATTCAGCACTAGAAAAAAAAATGAGCTATTAAGCTTTGAAAAGGCATAGAGAAAACTTAAGTACATATTACCAAGTGAAAGAAGCCAATCTGAAAAGGCTGCCTACTGTATGAGTCCTACTATATGACATTCTGGAAAAGGCAAAACTGTGAAGACAGTAAAAAGATCAGTGGTTGCCAGAGGTTATGTGGGAGGGAGGAATGAATAGGCAGAGCATAGAGGATTTTTAGATTAGATTTTTAGAGCAGTAAAACTACTCTTTGTGATCGTAGACACAGATCATGAAAATTTTGTCCAAACCCATAAAAGTACAACACCAAGCGTGAATGCCAATATAAACTATGGGCTTCCACTGATTACAGTAAGTTAATGTAGGTTCATTAATTATAGTAAATGTACCACTTTGGTGGGGGACGTTGAAAATGCAGGAAGCTGTGCATGTGTGGGGGCAAGGAGACACACTGGAAATCTCTGGATCTTCTGCTCAATTTTGTTGTGAACTAAAACTGCTGTAAAAAAATAATAAAGTCTACAAATTTGCAACTAGAAGTTGAATAGGTTCTGGAGATTTAATGCACTGCATAGTGATTATAGTAAAAAATACTGTATTACATACTTCAAAGGTGCTAAGAGCCTAAATCTTAAATGTTCTTATCACAAAAAAATAATAATTATGTGACACAATAGAAGTGTTAGCTATGATAGTCTTATTGCAGTACATAAATGTAACAAATCAACACATCATACACCTTAAACTTACACAATGTTATATGTCAATTATAGTCAATTTTTTTAAATAGCATTATAGAAAAATTAAGCCTATTAAAAATTCTGTAATTTAGGTTTTGAGATTTAAGAACAGGATTTTTTAAATACATGTTTTTCACGTTTTTGAAAATGTTATGAAATTTTGTATTCTTCTTACCCCACAACCTTTTAATTAATATCCTACACAGGTACCCTCCGCTGTCGGGGGCTCCGAAGATTAAAGGTCATGAAGGGTTCCGCGCCATGGAACCCACGAAACCACAAACCCCCAGGAGGACCCATGGATCCAGCACCCACGTTGCGAAAGAGACTGAGGACAGAGCAAAGCTCTCCAGAGTTGGAGCCCAGCCCACCCGGCAGAGGAAGCAGGGACCACACCCCTGCAGGCATGCAGCCCGACTGGCCAATCGCCACGAAAACCCTGCTCGCTCCTTTGATTGGTTTTAGCCGTGACGCGCCCTTCCAAATGCTTCTCTCGGGTTGGCCTATTTCTTGGTTCTGACCTGGACGGTGGCCAGAGGAGGACAAGAGGCTTCTGTAAGGGATGGAGGGACTGAATGGAGGGACAGTTTGGATGACATCTGAGGCACAACGGCACATCAAATAGCGGCCGGGCTCCAGGGACGTGGCCACCGCCTCTGTGGTGTCGGTGCAGCTGGTGGCGACTGAGAGGAACCGGTGGCGGCGTGGACTGAGCCTGCTGCTGCTGCTGCCGCTGCGGCCGCCGCCGCCGCCGCCGCCGCCAAGGTAACGGGGCGGAGCAGGGGGAGGGGCGTTCCTGTCCTGCGGCGGGGTGTGGGGTGCTTGACCGTCCTGAGCAGTGAGAAATGCAGGGGTACCCGAGGATCGAGGGGGAGGAGGAAGACAAGGGGAAAGAATCTGCTTTCAGTTCTATCTCCAGCCCTTCTCTTTCCCCTCTCCACGTTCCTCCTTCAGCCCGCCGTTTGCCTCAGGTTCACCATGTAGGAGGTGAGGGGAATGGCCCTGGGCCTGCTGTCCTTTATGCATCCCTCGCCATGCGGGCAAGGATAACTCGCCAGATTTAGCAATAAAAATACAGGGTGCTAATTAAGATTAAATTTCAGATAAACAACAAATAATTTACTAGTATAAATATGTCCCCAATATAAAATAAAATTAAGATATAAAACGTTATTTGTTATTTGTCTGAAATTTAATCTGGC
Organism: Macroglossus sobrinus; assembly: GCA_004027375.1. Taxonomy (NCBI): domain Eukaryota; kingdom Metazoa; phylum Chordata; class Mammalia; order Chiroptera; family Pteropodidae; genus Macroglossus; species Macroglossus sobrinus. Next base: position 140,121 of record PVKZ01003094.1, read on the forward strand.
ACTATTTTTTATCTGGCAACCCTAGGCGAGAGTAACACTTCTGCACTCTGCCTAAACATTTACAGTGTGCTTTCATAGCACTCCCTATATGGGGAGTGTCATGATAATCCATGTCAGGATGAAACCCAAAGGGACTTGCCCAGGGTTACAAAACTAGTATTAGGGCCAGGACACCTTAAAAGCTCATTTCAGACCCGTTATCCTTTATCAGGTGTGCAATTTGAAGAAAGACTCTGGGGAGTTCTTTCTCATAGTTAGAAGAATCTAGTTAGCAAAAGCAAATTTATCTTTCGGAGGGATTGGAGATTTATTTTAGATTCAAGATCTCCACTGTGGCATTTGCCTTATGTTTTTGGAAAGAAAAAACTGCATTAAACTGTCAAGGAATATTTATTTACTATATGATGTTGAAAGCATATTTTATATATTAAATCACAATGTTATATCATTTGGCTTTGATGTCAGTGGAGAAGGTTATATTCATATGTATTACAAGAGATCCATACATGCCTGTCAAGGTAGGGATTAAAGAAGTATTGTATAAAAGCTAAGAGTTCAAATTCTGGAATGGGGCACAGTTGGGTTCAAAGCCTAGTTCTACCACTTTGATGGCAGTAGACAAATTACATAATCTCTCTAGGTCTCAGTTTCTTCTTTAAAAAAGAAGTGATAATAATTGTACCCACTGTTGTATTAAATCCTTACCAAGTGCCTGGGACATTGAAAACACTTAATTAATTTTAGCTATTATTAGCTATAATAATTTGACTGTTAGTGTGAATCTTTGGTCTAAATCATAGATAATTTAAAATTTTTAAATTTTACATTGAAAAAAGCCAAGCGATTAAGATTATGGATATCTTGAGTTGCGGTGAAAAGGAATGTACTGTTCATCAATGGTTAAAGCAGATATTTTAAACCATAATATACTGATTTACTAAATCAGATAGCTATAAGCCAGGTTTATATAATCATATATTTATGTATCAGTATCAGTCATTCTCCTCATGTATAATTTACATGATTTTCATTTTCATTGTGTTATTAACAGGAAGAAACATTACCAGATATCAAGGGAGAGAAAATGGCAGGGTGATGGGTAAAGCCAGAAAATGGGTTCACAGTCAGTGGCTGTTTCTAGTGAGGTAGACTGAGTATGCTTTAAAAACTAAAGGTCAAGCTTTGTAGATGTTTTATATTTCTTTGTATATTGTTTTATTTCCTTGGTGTTTACAGTGTTAAAGTAGTTTACTTACAAACTATTCCTTAAAATTCCTCAAACTTTTCCCTTTTTTCCTCCAAAATACTATAAAAACTTTTAACCACTTAGAAAAGAACATGGGATTTTAAAGATTCAAGTTCTAATCTTAACATCTACTATTTATTACTCAAGTGATTATAAACAAGTTATTTAACATATCTGAACCTTGGTTTATTTGTAATATAACTAACAAAAACCTAGTCCCGCACTCTCCAAATTTATCCACCAGGAAAAATTTAACAACAGATGAATCCAACTATTTGTCTTCTTTGTGCCTGTAGCAAGCATCCTAGAGGAGCTGGAAAACTTGTACTCTGGGAAGACTTGTACTAAAATTAATTCATGGTACAGTCAACTTCACCCGGGCTTTCAGCACTATGCAGCAAGCCCCAGTGTTTCTCTGGCTACCTCATTCTTCCATTTTATGCTACTGCTGCTTCAGACCCTCTTTATTCTTTTCAAACTTCTAACAAGCTATTCTCAGCGAATGATCTCAATGTTATTTAGAAAATACAATACCTGAGCTTCTGAGCTTCCTGCCAGCATATCCACTCACCCACCTTCATCTATGTCCATCCAACTTCCATAAAAGTCCCTTCTTCCTCTCTCACCATCTCAGGGATCTCTACCACCAGTTATCTCTTCTGTCACCTACATGGTTTACCACTCCTTCTTTACTAAATTCTTTCCACCACTATTTAAATATTTTGCAGTCTCTGCCTCCTTCAAGTAACAATTGTTTATGTCTCCACTCTTCCCCATTCCTAACACTTTCTTCTCTCATTTATAATCAATTTTTAAGAATTGTCTACCCTGTTTCTATTTTATTCACTTCCCATTCTCTTCTCAGCTCACTCCTATTGTGGTCTGTCCTCACTCCTCTCCTAAAATTGTTTCTGCTGAGGTCACCAATAACTTCCTTGTCCCTAAACCCAGTGGACTTTTGACCTCTTAGCGGCATTTCACACTGTTAACCAGTGTTCAGGCAAACTACCGCATGTGGACCAAATCCAGTTTCAGCATGCTTTAATATGGCTTATGAGCTAAAAATGAGTTTTACATTTTTAAGGAGTTATAAAAGAAAAACAAAGACCATATGTGACAGAGATTCTATAGCCTCAAAGCCTAAAATATTTACTGTCAAGCCCTTTACAGAAAAATGTTGCCAACCCCTTCTAGAGATTACTCCCTCCTTTTAGAAAAAAATTCTCCAGGCTCCCACGGCCCCTAATAAGTCTAGTTTTTCTTTTACTCTTTTCTCCTCTCTTTCTCAGTCTCTTGCTGGATTACCAGACCCTTAGATGTTGGAATTCCTCAACACTTAAGAGAGATCTTCCAACCTTACACTCTGGATCCCATCTTCTGTATCTTTGTTGAACATCCCAAATTTCTATTTCTAATTTAGGTTTTCTTTTAAGCATCGTGAATGCGTATTCAGCTGTTTGTTCATTGTCTTTACCTGGTGTGCTACAGGCAACCCAAACTCAAGATATTTGAAATTAAACTCACAGTCTTGTACTAATCCTGCTTTTCCTGCAGATTCTTGTAAATCAGTAGGTTTAGCATCATTGCTCATAAAGTTAATGCCAAAAATTTGGGAGTCTTTGAACATCTCTCCCTTTCCTTTCCCCAGTCTTGCTCCGCCCACATCAAAGCAATCACCAAATGCTAGTAATTATATTGCCTACACAATTTTTAAATCTAATTAATTCTTTCTGCCCAACACCACTGCACCATCATCTCTTGCCTGGTCAAATGCTTTAACATTCTACATGGTCTTCCTACTTCTCTCTTATCTTTTTAAAAATATTATTTTTTATTGGGATATAATTCACATACCACAAAATTTACTCTAAGATGTACAATTTAGTGGTTTTCAGTATATTCACAAGGTTCAAACATCTTCACTATTTAATTCCAGAACATTTTCATCACCGCAAGAAGAAACCTCATACCCGTTAGCAGTTAACGTCCCATTTTTCCCTTTCCTCAGCCTCGGGTGACCATTAATCTACTTTCTGTCTATGGATTTGCCTTTTCTAGATACCTCATATAAATGGAGTCATATAATATGTGGTCCTTTTGCCTGGCTTCTTTCACTTGGCATAATATTTTCCAGGTTTATCCACATTGTAACATGTGTATTTCATTCCTTTTATAGCTGGCTATTATACCACTGTACGGCTATATTATTTTTTTTATTCATTTTTTAGTTGATGGACATTTGGGTTGTGTTTTCATGTCTGACCATTATGAATAATGCTTCTTTGAACACTTGTTAACAAGTTTTTGTGTGGACATATGATTTCACTTTTTTTTTTTTTTTTTTTTTTTAGATCTACTTATAAGAATAAGATTGCGGTCATACAGTGGCTGTTTGATTTTTTGAAGAACTGCCTAACTGTTTTTCAAAGTGGCCGCACCATTGTACATTCCCATCAGCAATGCAATGTAAAAAGATTCTAATTTTTCCACATCTTTGCCAACACTCGTTGAGAGATATTGGTCTCTAGTTCTCTTTTTCCTTCCTTCCTTTCCTTCCTTCCTTCCTTCCTTCCTTCCTTCCTTCCTTCCTTCCTTCCTTCCTTCCTCCTTTCTTTTTCTTTCTTTCTTTCTTTCTTTTTTTCTTTCTTTTTCTTTGTACTGTCTTTGTCTATATTTGGTGACAGGGTAATACTGGCTTCTCAAATGAGTTGGAAAGTGTTTCCTCCTCTTTTATTTTCTTGAAGATATTGTATAAAATTGAAGTTAATTCTTTAAGTGGTAGAATTCTTCAGTGAAGATTTATTTTTGGGGACCTTTTTCATTACAGATATATTTTTTAAATGGTTATAGGACTGTTCAGATTACCTATTTTATATTATTTTTGGTAGTTGATAGTTTTTAAGGAATCAGTTTCTTTTAAACTGTAGTATGAGCTTCAATTTATGAGGAATCATTGCAAGTTTTCATAGCATATTTCTAAAAATGGGTACATGGTCATGCAATTAATTATATAGGTATAAGTGACAAATATACATAATTACTCTGAGTAAGATCTAAAATTTGTGGAAATAATGCAAAACCATTAATCTGTGGGATGGTGACAGTTTCTGAAATGAGCAGCATTTCTTGGTGACGTATATAAAGTTGGCTTTTCCTTTAATCTCCTTGCATTTGATACATAAAAATATAATACTGAGTTTATTAGAAATTTATAGTAAGTGAGATTTATTTAAATTAACTATTATTCTCTCTCTCTCTCTCTCTCTCTCTCTCTCTCTCTCTCTCTCTCTCTCTCTCTCTCTCTCTCTCTTTTTACATCCAGGAATGAGACTTTACTCAGGGCTCTGCTCAGTTGTCACCAATTCAAGGAGTCCTTCCCTGGCTACCTATTTAAAATAGGACTCTTATTTACATATTTACTGTTTGTCTTCTTGACTAGAAGGTAAGCTCTGTGACAGCAAGGACTTTATTTTGTTTTCCTGCTGTGTCTAGTACCTAGAAAGTTATTAAATAAATAAATACATCTCTTTCAGGTTCACACAACTGGTGTTACTTTTGGTCCTATTATTGGGGTGGCCTGGGTTATCCTGTACATTTCTCATTCCTCATATCAGGATATAAAATTCAAATCTTTAATTTGGAAAGAAGCTGATTTGAAGTGATCTAGTCCAGTCCCCTCCCAGTATAGCAATCCTGCATGTTGTGTGCAGTCTATTTTGTGGGAGCATTCTGAATGGCAAGTGACAAGACTTATTACTCATTACTGGCACTTAGTGCTCTCCTACCATGAGCCGGTCACATGTTTCCACCCCGCTACTCTGTGGCCCCTTGTCACACCATAATTCGGTTTTGAGTCCTGCAAGCCCATAGTAGTTCAGTAGAACACATGCCCTATAAGCATTTTTCCTGAAAATGGTATTTTCCCATTTATTAGAGACTGTTGTACTTCCTCTTCCAAGATTGTCAGACTGCACGCCACATCGACTTCTTACTCCTCCTGTCAGGCCTCCCAGAGTTATAGGCTGGAAATGAAAACACAAGAATCTTTCAGTATCACATGATGAAATTCCCCTCAAAGAGCCTCATCCAGATAAATTTTCTGCCAGGCATCTCTGAGTCTCATTCTTGGGCCTGAACACACAGTATAAAGTAGTCCATTGAGAACTTTCTTTTTAATCATTGTTCATGCATGCACAGAGTTTTTGTTTCAAATTAAACAGTAACTAGGTTTGTAGATATAGTTCATAGGGCTGCATCTCAACAGACTAAGGACTGTAGCTTTGTTTCAGGGGGACAGGATCCATGCCCTTTGTGTTATTACATGCCAATGCAGTTTTGCAACATGAAAACTGCAATGGCATGTAATTAGTTAGAATCGCTGTTGTTTGTGATACATTTGTTGCATGCTTTGTGGGGAGGGGAAAATTCTCTCCTTGAGTTCTATGGCTGGACTAATAATAAAATTGACACAAGACCAGACTAACAGGAGAAAAAGCAGTTTAACATGTGTGCATAAGAAATCATCCATGATGCTTCAAGAAATGAACCAGCCAGCTTTTTGTACTTTTTAGACAAAGAAACAATATATTTGTGAAGAATTGATAGGACAAAGACACTTAGGTTTGGGTGCTCATTAGTGAGGAAAGCAAAGTTGGGGCTTGGGTAGTAAATTAGGACAGGCGTAACAAGGTTCATCTATATAAGCTTTTAACTTACTTAACTCTAGCAATAAGGGTGTCTCCCATAGGCCCCCTGCAGCAAGGAAGGCACCTTTCACAATGAAGATTTACTTCCTGCATCCAAGGAGACGAGTGCCAATGTACCCTTCTTGCACCAGCTGTTTGTCAAGCAACTTTAATTCAAAGTAATCAATATGGCATAGTGGGATATTTGGGGCAGCCTGCCCAGGACTCTGACTCTGTTTTCAAAGCTCACTGCTATATTAGCTCTGAAATCAAGTTTTTCTTAACAAAGCTCTAGGCTTTACTAAGATCAAGTCTGTATATGTCAGTTTCCTATTGAAAAGATTTTTAAAGTGAATGATAAGCAGTGAATATATATCAGAACAATATGTCTTGGAGCTGCAAAGGCAAAGCTCATTTCAGTAAATACATGTCTTCACACAGAAGAATAATGATGGCAATGTTTGTTTTGGTTCTTTAATTATCTAGCTGATATCTTTAGGAAAGTGAGAATTCCAAGTTTGAAAAGGCACCAAAATCTAATTAAAAATGAGATACCTAAAGAGATTTTATCCATGAAGCAGTTTGATTGGTTGTAAATATGGAAGCAATTTTATGTTGTGTTTTGTAAAGGCTGTTTGCAGACCAGAATTTTAAACTAAACATGAACAGTTCAGCATTTAGCCATGTTCTTCAGAAGTCATTTGATAGAGCCTTTATTTCTACAGCACATGGTGTGTTAAATGGTAGACATCTTTATACACATTGCCATATTTTATCTAAGGCATTTTTTAACTAGCGATATTTGGGGTTTGGGAAAGAAAAATAATTAGCCTAATTGTTTAAGCCAATTGCCATGCATGAATATTTTGAGGTGATACTAAGACTTTAATAGGCTTTATTTTTTTAGAATGGCTTTAGGTTTACAGAAAAATTGAGAGGATAGTACCGAAAGTTCCCAAAAACCTTGCACTCAGTTCCCATATTGTTAACATCTTAAATTAGTATGGTATATTTGTTAAAATTAATGAACTAATGAACTAACATCAATACATTGTTCTGCACTAAAGTCCAGCGTTTATTCAGATGTTCTTAGTCTTTACCTACTGTCTTTTTCTGTTCCAGGATCCCACTCAAGGATGCTGTATTACATTTAAATGTCCTATCCCCTCTTGGCTGTAACAGTTTCTTAAATCTGTCTTGTTTTTGATGACCTTGAACTTTTTGAGGAATATTGGTCCAGCAGTAGAATACCCTAGCATTGAAATCTGTCTGTTATTTTCCTTAAGGTTGGACAGGGGTTATGGTTTTTTGGGAGGAAGACCACAGAGGTAAAGTGCCATTTTCATCTCATTATATCAGGTGTTATGATTGTTGACGTTGACCTTAATTACCTGCTGAGGTGGTAGTTGTGAGGTTTCTCCACTGTGAAGTTCCTCTTCCCCATCCTGTTCCATACTGTTGCCTTTGGGAGGAAGTCTCTATGCGCAATCCATGTGTAAGCAAGATTTTTTTCTTTTACTTTCCAAAATGGATTAAGATGCTTGTTTTGAATAAAGCAGAACTATGTTGAACCAGGGAATTAGGGATCAAATCCTTGAGAAATACCATAAATTAAATACAAGTATTCAGGTGTGCACATTATTATTATTATTTTTTTTTTTTTTTTTTGGTAGATGGCGGGTTGGGTTAATTGTTACAATATGGCTGTGAAGTGCTATATTGTCCCTACCCCTGCTGAAAGCAATTGTTTCCTACAATCTCTGTCTGGCTCATTTCTATAGTAAGACAGGGACGCTTGGTCTCAAACATCATGTCTCCAAGTATTATTATGAAAACTGTTATATCTACTTAATTGATGTGTTAACATAGTTAGTCATTGTCTCTTTTTGAAGGTTGTGTTGCTTTCTGCCTCAGTGCCAATCAATCTGCTACAAGACGTCAGAAAGTTCATGAGAGATCCATTTTTAAATTCTGGTGAAGAAGGAAGAATGGACCCTTGAAAGGATCGGTATTTTATAATAATTTTGAAAGTGGGTAATGTTTTTTCTAATTGGTATACCTAAAAATTATAGCCAGGTTTTTTATGACCTCATTTAAGCTCTATGCTAAAATGGCAGAAACTAGTATCATGTCTAAGTATTTGTAATAAAGCTAGCAGAGTAGACACAAGAAGATAAACAGCTATACCAGATAGTAGAAAAACTAAGATGAACCTCTTTCTTAAGTCCAGGGTACTTTGTTCTAAGACTAGTACAATAATATCTGTATTTTAAAAGAATTAATAGAAAGAATTTATAACAGGACTCTTCCAAAGGTAAGAATGAGATTTAGAAATCAAATAACTTTTTATTGAGACTCTGATATGAATTAACATTTTCCTCTCTGAAATACTCTAGGGAAGGAAATTGTGTGTTCTTTGTGACATATGAGAGACTCCCCAGTACACAGACTGTTCTTTTCAGAACAAAAGACAAAGAGTAGCTGGCTTCTGAACAAAATATGTGCCAGGAATTTCAATTTCTGATGTGATAAGCGTGGTTCTTACCCAGCACTGCTAATTAAGCCACTGTTACGATCTAATTATTTTCTCGATAAACTGAGGCAGGAACTAATTACAGTGTAGCTGTGAAGTGCTGCATTGTCTTTGTCCCCTGCTCAGAATAAAACTGTTTCCATTCTAGCCCTGTGGGCCATGGTGCTGCAGCCACCAGGGATGCATGGTCTCACTCATGTTTACCATTTAAACACTGACTTGATCGATGACTCTTGAGCATTAAGTCTCGTTAATATTTTGTAAGTGGTGACAGAAAGAGACATTATCACGAGTGAATTTATAAGGAACAAACTACATTTAAGTTACTACTGACTTATTGGAAGTTCAATTCCTTGTTTAATTACAATATTTATCTCCCAAAAGCTGGTTTTGAGGGGAAGATTTTTAGTTGTCTTCGTTAGCTCGAGCTATGTGGGAGAATAAAGACTACACTCTGCAGTGAACCGTATGCTGTCTATGCAAGTCATTACTGTTTTGTGGCCTAGAAGACTGCAGCTTTTGAATCAAAATGTGAACATATACTATTGTACCTCAGGCTTCTGATTTTTATGTACAACTAGTGTTATGGTTATAAACAATGATGAAAACTATATTCTTGCGAAAACTATATTCTTAGTTGAATGTATGTCCTCTTCATTGAATTACTTACTTTTATTCCAGTGAATTAAAGTCATATATTGCTTTTCAAGTGTGGTTTTGCCAACCTGACTACCTTGAAAATCAGATAAATGAATCAGGAAAATAATCTTATCACCTAGTAATGTGATAAGATGTTTTAAATTGTACTTTGAGAAGATTCATGGTTGATCAAAACACAGTGGGAAAGCAAATGTGAAATAAGAAGTCCAGATTTTGGACTTTAATCAGTTGATATTCAAAGGAAAAATCAGTAATGCTTTTATATCTGATTGCCTTGGCATACACATGAATCTTTTTTTTAGCCATGTTGCCCATTTCTTGATGATTCCTCTATAATAGGAATTTTTTGTTATTTTCTGGTAGGAATTTATACCCTGGTATAGGTATAGTGGCGTTATCACTAAATAAATTGAACGATGTCTCACTACTAATGTAAAAATAACCTTTTTTTAAAAAATAAAACATAGTAGTTGATAAGAATAGGTGACAAGGTGGTGCTCCGAAATGGCACTGGCCTTAATTTAGAACACAGATTCATAAGTGAAACAGCATGTCATTTGGATAAAGAGTGAATCAGTATTTCCATATCTGTTTTTCTCTTGTCCTGGTTATTTGGTATTTTAAGTTGCTCCAGCCATTTTTGATTGGTTGTATTATGAATTTTGGTGGAGAGCTGTGGTAGCAAACATATCTCAGTCATTTGTGTTGCAGTGTGCAAAGTGTCAGAAAGCAGTGATAAATGCAGGTGACCATAACAAGTTTTTGGAGGTTTGCTTCCTCACACTGGAACAAGTCTTAAGTCCTGGATCAAATTTGTCCAATAGAACTCTCTGCAGTGATAGAAATGTTCTACATCTGTGCTGCCCAACACAGTAGTGATGGGCCATGTGTAGCTACTGAAATGTAGTTAATGCAACTAAAAAAAAAAATTCTTTTTTATTTAATTTTAATTAATTTCAACTTAAATAGCCACATGTGGCTAGTGGCTAGTGTATTGGACAGCATAGTCTTAAATAATAGTTAACATTCCAGAGTTTATATTTGCAGTTTATAGTTCCAAAAGTGTGTCAAAATGAATTACATAACTGTTCTTTTGCTTTGCTCCTGGTGTTTCTGTCTGTCCCAGGCTGACACCTGCTCTTGGCCCACTTTGGTATGTGATTTCATTTCACTGTCTCAAACTAAAACTGTCATCTGCTTTATAAATAATAATGTTCAAGATACCTGATAGAATCCAATCTTGCAGCCAAATGAATTCTTTTGCACTAACTACAAAAGACATCATTTCTTTTTTCCTAGACATTATGATTAGCATCTACTCCTCCAATTACAAGTACTCTAGGTATAATCTTGGCAAATAAACAGCCACTGATACATAACAACTAGCTCATATTGTTAGTCCTTCCTATAGTATTTGGTAAGTAATATTCTGATTAGTAATTTTTCTTTTGTTCAGAATTGGCAGTGGGAGGAAAGCAATGGCCATAAGAGTTGAAGAAGACAAAAGGATTCTTCACTGAGACTTTCTACCATACTATAGTGGAAGAAATTTCAATGACTGGCTGACCTTATTTTATTTCTTGGGTGATATAGTTTTGAATGTAGTGTTCACTATTACTGAATAGGTGACTGTAACATGCATTGTGCTTCTTTCTTTGGGAATATTTGAATCTTATCTGAGTACACATAACAGATCAAATATACAGATTTTGATAACAAAGTGACTTCAGTCACGAGCTCTTTTGAGGAAAATCATTGACTTTTTCCTCTTTCGAGTTAGACTATTGGGATTGTGTGTGAAAGATGAGACTATAAAAATCTTTCTTAGAAATTTATTTCTTAGTTCTGTAAAACTGGTTATATTGAGTGTACTCTATCATTTAAAGAAATATTTGTGGACTGAAAATTAAGTGCTATAATAAGCAGCCAATTCCACTAGTGATCTGCCTTTATCATGTTAGTAATTAGACTGAATAGAATAAACTTTTAAATAATTTTAAAAATATATTTGAATTCATTTTATTTGGTATTGTGTTTTTATTCAGTAAAGCATTTCATGAGTGGAGACTTTGGCTAAACACCAGCAACAATTATATCCTAGGGTTAAATCCCAGAAAAATTACCATATTATATATTGAATGTCAATAAATTACAATAAAATACATTTTAAAATGTTGTTTGATCCTTATTCCTTTGAGATTTGTACTTTTTGTCATAACTCCATATTTTCAAAGGAAGAAGATAAAATGGCATTTCGTAGTATATATTTTATTTTAGTTACAAAATTACACACCATGGATACAAGATATGTGGCTTTTCACTAAAAGGTTTACTAGTTCTAAGTTGACTGCAGCTTGGAAGCAGCACAAAGATCAATCCATTGCAGGTGTTCACCAGCACCATGTGCTCAGCATTATCTTCTTCTTTGAGGAAAAAGAAGCATGAGGATGTAAGATTTCTCTCTCTCCTGTGTGGCAAACATTTCCTGTACATACAGTGTAGCTATTTAACAGCAAGGTTTTCTATTAATAAACTAATGAATCAGTGGAGTTCTTTTTCAATTATGATAACATGGAGTTGCTATAATAGGTCCTGTAACAGAAGAATTGACATTGAGTATGATCTTTGTTTTTTCTACTCACGAATTACTTATTTAGCAATCCTTGTCTTAACCACAGCTTATAATTTGTCAAAAGAACCACTCTGACAGGCAATGACTATTACGCTGGTTGTTTCAATTGGTACTGCCTAGAAGAAAAATATGATAGTGAACTTCTAGGTGAGAGCAGCCCTCTGTCCTTTCTAAGCCTTAGTACTGATGCTCGCATTTATCATAAAACTGCTGTTGTGACAAAACAAATAATAGGATCCCTGGAAGGATGAGATCAACAAAAAGTCATCATTGTCTCTAGTAAGTATGCAAAATGAGATCCTAAAGAATAAGATGTAGAGGATGTCACCTATCCTGATGTTCATCCCCAACGGAGATTGGAAGTCAGGTGGAGAGAACTGCATAGAGACAAAAACAAGCAAGCATGATTTGTGTTGTATTAAGAAAAGGTATAAAACTATACCTATAAAACTTACTAGGAGGCCTTCACAGCCCTGTTGAATGATGTGGATTTTATTTAGGATCAAGGTCATCCATCCAAGGACACCTTTGATTACTTTCCTGAATGCAGTAGCATGAGGTACTACTTCTCCTGCCACAACTGCCCCTCCCAGGGCTCTGCTCTCACTTTCTTCCTCCTCAGTATGTGGCCCTCTGCTGTCCTTTCAACACTCTTAGGCTTCCTGCGTGCTCTTCCAAGCATCAGACCAACTGCTCCCTGGATGTTTTCAGTCTGATGACTCAGTATGTTCAAAACCAAACTTGGCATCCTGCTCCAGTGCTACTTATCTCATTACCTTGAACTTCATTCTCTTATCCAGATCATTATGGATTAATCTTGTATCCTGCAACCCTGCTATAATCGCTCATTAGTTCTAGGAGGTTTTTTTGGTTAATTCTTTTGAATTTTACACAAATAATCCAGTCATTTACAAACAAAGATAGTTTTATATCTATCTCCTTTCCAATCTGTATACTTTTATTATGATGTTGAAAAACAGCCATGAGATGTTTAAAAACTATTCTGTAGTCTTATGAATGGGTCTCAGTCTCTCAGTGAGCCTCTGCCCTACAGCTGTGAACTTCATATATGCTTCTTATTTCTTTCATTCACTCTGAACCCCGCCCTTTGCTGGGACAGTATAGCTAGATGATTTATGCCATATCCATCAAACACTAAAAGCAGTGTTGCTTGCAGGCTGATTTGAGAGGGCTGCCATATGGATTTCTACTTATTCCCCAACCTTCATCACTCATTGACTAAAACTGTACTGGGGAAGGGGTTTCCTGGGATGCAAGACTGGCAATGCTAACTCAACAGTCCTGGACAACTAGGAACAGTCGGTCGCTGTCCTCAGTTCAGTGTAATTATGAAACTTCCCTTCCAGAGCAGCTTGAATTGTTTAGCCACTGTTTATGTTAATTATAATTAACACTGTTTATGTTAATTATAATAAACAGTGTTAATTATAATTAAACTCCACAGACAGTTTTGACCTGATGAGGGTAAGAGTTATGAAAGGTAAACTACTCTTTTATAATACTCAGCTTCTCTTTTATAATAAGAGAACACCTAACTCCTCCAAGTTGAACATAGTCACTATGTGGCTTTTCCCAACCATGGTCTAAATTCATTAATTACAACTAAACAATATTGCCCCTTACTCTTGCTTTCTGAGAGAGACCACACACATGCGATAAACACCCACTCTTCTGGTTTACACAGATTCTTAAAGCTTCTCTAAAGTATATCTTCTACCTTCCATATTCAAAGTGTAAGACAGAGAATTGGGGAGAAACCTACAGGCCTGCCCAATCTGGAGAAAGAAAATGCTGAGCCCTACAGAAAACAAAGCAATCCCTACAATACATGCAAAGCTTAGCAACTGTCCACGACAGAATGCTGTGGGTGCAGCTTCCTTTGTGTGTTCACAGTGCAGTTCGGTGATCAATCCACAAACTGGAAACTCCAGGGCTACCCCTATTTGAGCCTAGATTTATTGTGTAACCTCAAGCACCCCTTCACTGCACTCTGATGTGGTGACTTCATCTGCAACGTAGGGACGAATATTGTGTATTGTTATTGAGGGGATATAAAAATTACAGATGACTCAGAGCCTGCTGTAAATAGGAAACAGGAAAGACTATAGGAGAAAACAGGACAAAGAACTTCTTAAAGGAAAATATGCAAACATTTGGATTGTAACTTGGGTTTGTTTCTATCGGAATTGAGAAGGAGCAGATATCTTTAGTATTCTCTTTCTTAACAGACAAAAGTAGTCAGAAAAATAAAGAATAGAAGTAGGAACATCAGAAAAGAAAGACCCCACCCTAAATACTTTGCCATGTCAGAGCTGTGCCCTTCTGTTACTCAACGATATTTCTTGACAAAGGAGCTCGTTAAACTTTTCTGGAAGCAACGAGTACACCTAGAGGCCATAAATTTTCCTAACGAGTTTTGTTTTTTTTCTACTTCATTCATGCTGTAAACTCATTTCTTTGAGTCCACTTTCTTTTTTTATGGTTGACAATATTCAGTAAGTTTTACGTGTACAATTCAACAGTAAGGCATATGTATTGTGTGTTTACCACCCATATAGTTAGATTTCTTTTTGTCACCACATATTTGATCCCTTTTACTCCATCTACCTCCCCTCTCCCCACTATCCTCCAGTAACCACTACAAGTCCATTGTCCTTGTTCATGAGTCTCTGTTTGTTTATCCTGTTTGTTTGTTGTTAGGTTTATATCCTACATATAAGTGATATTATGTGGTTTTCAACTTTTTCTGTCTGGCTTAGTTCGCTTAGCATGATTATCTTGAGGTCTATCCATGTTGTTGCAAATGACAATATTTCATCTCTTCTTATGGCTGAGTAATATTCTACTGTATATGTGTACCATAGCTTCTTTAGCCAATCATTTATTGTAGGACACTTTGGTTGCTTCCATGTCCGGCCATCGTGAATAGTCTTGCTAAGAACATCGGCATGCAAATATCTTTTCAAATATATGTTTTCAAGTCTTTCGGGTAAATACTCAGTAGAGGGATTGCTGGATCATATGGTAGATCAATTCTTAGTTTTTTGAGGAACCTCCATACTGTTTTCCATAGTTGTTGTACCAATTTTCAGTCTATTTTTCTGATCTTAAAATATTATGCAAAACCTGCTATAAACTGTGAAGTGTTGATAAAGATGGTGAGTCCTGCACTTTAAGTTCAAGTTAAACAACCATAGTGTCTGATGTTTCAATTAATCCGACAAGTAGGTAAGTATTTGCTGTGGAAATACTTGTACCGTGCATGGTGGGAATCATGCGGTAGCATTTTGTGGTTTCCAATCTGAAAGCACCTACAACCCAGTTGACACAAGACTCATGGTGCCCCATGAAAACACAGTTCCTATGGACAGTCACATGTCACAGTGAGGTATAGACAGTGTATCAGCGCTAATTTGGGCAATTCCAGCCGCAGGCACAATAGGAGTGTCCCTAGGAGTAGAGATCAGTGACAGTGGGTTGGGAGGGTCTGAGGATGAAAAGATTTGGGTGATTGCAGAAAGAGGAACAGTTTCAGGCAAGAAAGGAAGGAATCACAATGTGGCCAATATTTGAGAAACGGGCATGTATTTGAAAGCGGGGAGGCTGGAGCCTGCTCATGCAGAACCTTGAAAGTGAAGCAGAGGAGCCAGTGACTGCTGTGGGGATGACAGAAAGTCACAGAAGTTTCTGTTTTTGTTTTTAATGATAACTCCATATCAACACATATCACGCTTTATGCAAAAGGGGCTAATCTGGCCGTGGCACACAGGGTGGATGCAGGATGGCTGGAGATCAGGTCACCAGTCCCGTCAGGGCCTCATCTTGAAGCCTGAGATGAGGAGGGTCTAGTGTGGGTGGCTCAAGTGGGGACGGAAGGAAGGGAGAAAGGAGACTCTCTCAGGAAAAATGAAACCCCAGCAGTCCCTGGGGAGTGGTCTGGGATGAGGTGTTGGAGAGGAGGAGGAGTGAAATCTGATTTCAAGCAAAGCTGATAAAGGAGGGAAACTGGTTTCCTGAGTTAGCTGCGGGGCAGAACATGTTTGTGTCAAACTTGCAGTGAGTGTGAGGTGCTGGAGACACAACAGGTGGAGATGTCCAGCAGGTAATGAGTGGAGGGCACTGGACCATTGACCGAGGGGCACTCGGAGAGTACAGAAGATGGCTGCTATGCACAGGGTGGAGAGATGAACAGAGAGGCCTGGAGGAAATAAACTCTGAGAGGAGAAGAGGGAGGAGTCAAAGAAAAAAAAAATGGAACTACGTTAAAAAGCTAGTTCATCAGGAGATTAAGATGAGGTAACAACTCGGTAGAGGGAATTAAGCAGAAGGCAGGAGAGACAAGGCCTGGTCACAGAGCTCTGGGCAGGAAGACAGACATGGAGCACATAGTGACAGCTGTGCTGGGGACACGAGAGGGTCTGAAGACGGATCCAGCCCCATTGGAGGTGGGCTGGAGGTTGGGGAAGGCATTTTCTAGGAGGAGAAGCAACACTGAATCTGAGGCCTGGAGGCCGAGTGATGTTAGCTAGAGAAAGCCAGTGAGTCTGAATTCAAATTGCACGTGTTTTTGTGTTTGTCCATATGTTTCTTGAACCCTGTTTCTGGCCATTGTTGTAATATATTAACAACATCTAATCTTAGAGAAACTATATTTCTACATCTTATTTAGTAGACACACAACACTCAGCAGTTTAAGAATGCTTATTTTTATGATGTATACACCACTGTATACATCACACACAATTTATCAGCAAAAAAGTTATTATGTGGCTTACTTAGAACTGCATTTCCTCTGAAATTCTAAATTCCAGTATACACACTTTGCAGTACACTCACTCTTCAATCACAACCTCCAAACATTCAGCTAGAATCCTCTGCCCACCCCTTGCCTGCTCCTGACCTTTCTTCTTCCCTGTCTCAGATGAGGAATCCTCTGGCGCCGTTGCCCTCCTCTCCATAGTTCCCAACTTTCTATCCTAACTCCAGAGCTTGGGTGACTCCCATCTCTCTGCTCCTACAGCACCTGCCAGACTGCTGGGGGAGCGTGACATGCCAGGCGGGCAGCATCACTACGAATGGCAACATCCAGCTGTGGCAGGGCACTCCATGCAGTGTGACTGTCCTCCTGTCCTGGACCTTCTCCCTCTCCCAGTTTTGTACCAGACATGCTGTCTTCTCTGCTCTCCCAAGGCTTGTCCTCCTCACTCTTAGCTGAGTTTACCTCCAGCCTCATAGAGTAAGAAGCCATCACACACATTGTCAGCTTCTCATCCCCACATGTCTTCTCTTCATTGTTTCCCAGGCTCACCAACCCTTTCCATTCCCTCTATAAAGCACACCTCAGGCAGAACCAAGACCGGGCGAGGCAAGCGAGGCACTCATTTGAGGCACGAAATTTAAGGAGGCACTAAAACGCATAGTAATCAAAATCAATCATATTTTTAAAAATCAATATTAATGCAAAGAAATCCATTATAAACAAATTATCAGAATTTAAATGGAGACAGGATCCAACCCTGCGTTTACTCAGCCCTCACTTGCCTCACCCAGTCTGGTCCTGCTGACTGTGGCCCGCTGGTGCTGAAGGTTTCAGATTGGAAAGTAATCTTGATCCTGTATCCATCTATACACAATGGAAACAAGGTTTCATGAAACGACATTTACACTTACTATATCCAATATGTATTTTCACTTAAAAAAATTCTGATGGTAACCCACTGAACCACGAACCATTGATGAGCGGAGACCATTGATGAGCGGAAACCACCAGTAGAGGGTCCGAAGTTCTCTCCTACTGTAAAATTCTCATCTCAACTTCTGATCATTGCTGAAACAAAAACAACCCAAAGTTCCATATAAATAGGTAATGTAATACAAAGGGAAGACTGGGGGACTAGAATTAGGAGATATTATAGGACTATCAGAAAAAAATCTAAGTAATTTAATTATTCCATTGTGACTTCAGGTTCCTCCTTATAGGGGAAATAAAACATTATAAGGAAACCTGCCCCTCTGAATGTCCCTATATCACCTCTGTGGAAATACACTCAAATTTTAGGTTCCTTAGTCTAATCTGAATAGTTGCATATGAATTAGGAAATAGAATTTGTGTTCTCATTAAAAAAATAAACAACCTACTATTCAAAATACCTCATGAATCATTAGTATTAAAGACTTAAGTGGCAGGTTTAAAAGCTAAGAATATTAACTGGTGAAGATCCTCTAGAAAGCCACAGTAAAAAAAAATCAATTTTGCCACTTTTTATCTTTTACTTTTAATCTTTCAAGTCCCATATTAGAATAATTCTTGACTCTTGTCCAAGGATGACAAAGGAGGGAAAGAAAATTACCTATAAATTCTTTATGCTACATCAATTTCTACATTCTAAACATGTTTTTCCTAGCTTGCTCTGGTAATCTATCACTCCCCATTAAACAAATGTGCCCTTGCTAAGTACAGTCCAGTAGCCAAATGGGCATGTTAAAAGAAATCACAAATCACCCAGAATTTACTGGAAAGCTTGTAGTTTTACTAAAATTCTCTCAGTAAATCCATTTTATCAGCTGGTGCTGAGGGTTGCATGTCAAACTTAGGAGGAGAAATAGATAAGGCAGAAGAAGGATGGGGAAAATAAGATTTATAGGAAAAACTCAGTGAAGATGGTGAGTTTTATTAATTGTGGAAGGAGATGACTGAAACTTGAAAGGAGAAGAACACAGAAGTAATCATGAAACCTGGTTTGATAACTGATGGCCTTAATACCTAACACAACTGAAGAACATGGGGCTGGGCTTGACTTGTTTAGTTAATTTGCTCTTTCTGGATTCCGTTAAGAGATTTCCTCACAGACCCTGTCCTATGAATTAGAACCACAACACAGGCTCTGTGCTCTGAAACTGGTGTGCTCATGCAAAGCCTAGGCTGCAAGAGGCATGGGCTGGAATCCTGACTAGCTTCCTGCAGGCCACGGGACAAGGCCAAGTGACCCAACTTCTTCACACCCCATGGTAAACTCTGCCTGGAAGGGTGCAGTGAGGACCGAATGCAATAACAATAACATGGTGTGAAGTGTGGAGCACGGCATTGGGCAGTCCTCATGGGCTGGGTAGACAGCCGTCATCCTCATGCCCACCTCAGGCTGCAGAAAGCTCCTCTCCCTGGTGAGCTGGCAGAGGTGGTCTTCGTGCTGCATCCCATCATCATCACTATAGAAGGACCCACTGTGTTTCAATCTCTGAAAATACATTTCTGTTAATATAGCATCATTTGTTAAAGTAATGCAACATCTCCTTGGCTGCCTCCTTCCCCTCTGCTGCCCCCCAGCCCCTTCCCGCCATACACATCCTCTGAGTGTTCTTTTCTCCCTCTTTTATATTTCTAGTCTAGATTCTGAGCTCCACACTTGGATGTCTTCACTTTAATGTGTCACATAAGTCTTAAGCTTAATGTGTCTAAAATGGAATGTCCAAACACACGCTTGTGAAATGGTAACTGGATGGGACTTGAATGTCCCAAAGACCAGAATCTTCTTCTCACCAGGGACCCAGCCCAGAGCCTTACGTGTCAATAACAGTTGGCATCATTTTGTCGCCCTATAAATTGTCTGTCGGTCTGCATTCCTACTCTTTTGA